>LPNX010531265.1:329730-344537 GCA_001517045.1 Pseudotsuga menziesii | reverse complement strand
TTATTCGAGTTGGAGGATTTTGATATGGATGATCCCCAATCCTTGCAAACCAAAAATTCACAAGCACCGGCTTTGGAAGTAGAAGATTGGCCAGACAGGCTTCCAGACGTGCAAACTGAGAGCAAAAGGTCAGAGTCAGAACTAGAAGATGATTGCCATTGTGTGGATTCAGTAGCTCTTCATCAGTCATGGTTCAAAACTGATTACGTTTATTGCCAGGAGAAAGATACAAAAGACAAAAATTCCACAGGTATTTATATTTATGTATGTTACTGAATATATGAATTTGATCATTGGTTGATTTGAAATCCTGCCTAACAATGCTATTGGGTAGATGTTGAACTTGTGATAGAAAGGTTTGCCAAGCTATTGCTGGGGGAGGACGTGTCTGGTGGAAAGAAGGGTGTCTCATCAGCTATGGCCTTGTCTAATGCTATTACCAATCTATCAGGTATGAAACTCAGATATATAGAATATAAGACTTTTATTTAGATTTGGGACAGAGTAAAATGTTATAGTGAAATACCTGTTTGTTGGGCATCCATGGAAGTTCATGAAATTCTATATTCATCAAGTAAACAGACAGACTGATCTATCCGTTGAAGGAATGCAGCCTCCATTTTTGGTGAACTATGGCGATTGGAGCCCTTGGCAGTAGAAAGGAAAGATAAGTGGCGCAAGGAAATTGGTTGGTTTCTCTCTGTTGTTGATTACATTGTAGAGTTCGTTCCGTCTTACCAGAGCTCTTCAGATGGATCAATGATAGAGGTATTATTTCTAACAACAATGCTTATGTTTCATCTTACTTCTTAAATTGATTTGCTGGTGGAATTTGGTTTTGAACCTCGGCTACATACATTGCTGCAGGCCTAATTTTCCAATAACTATATTTCCCTGATGCTACATTGCCTGTAAGGGCACACATTTGATCTCTAGTCCCAATGGCTTAAGCTATTTGTTTTGTTGCAGGTTATGGTCACGAAGCCTCGATCAGACATTCAGATGAATATTCCAGCACTTCGAAAGTTGGAAGCCATGTTATTTGTAAGGATTTGAAAACTTTGTATAACAAGAAAGAAATGACACACCATTAATCTTTGTTTTACATAATGCTCTGATTTCTGATAGATATCCATGTTTGGGCGCAGGAATGCATTAATCTTTGTTTTACATGGTGCTCTTATTTCTGATAGATATCCATGTTTGGGCGCAGGAATGCATGGATTCTTTTGTCGACACAGAGTTCTGGTATGCGGAGAGAGGCATGGCCGAATCCGATAAAAATGCATATAACAGTAATAGTAGTAATCCTAGACAGAAGGAAAAATGGTGGCTTCCTGCTCCCAGAGTTCCCGAGGGTGGACTGACAGGGGACACAAAGAAGAAATTGCAGCACCAGAGAGATTCTGTCAATCAAATACTCAAAGCAGCCATGGCTATCAATTCTCAAGTTCTCTCAGAGATGGAGATTCCAGATATTTACTGGGAATCCTTCGCCAAGGTACACACTTTGTTTTATTTTCATCTTAGATTCTAAATTCTCAGGTCTGATAGCAAATCTCTTGTTGATGATGCTGTGTGTTTCTATAGCGAAGTGATCTTTGAGTTGTTTTGTAATTTCAATTTTCAGGCATTGGTGGAAAAAAGGACTAATGCCTAAATCTGATAAATGTTGATATAAATTCTCCTCAATGTTAGAAAAACAGTACATTTCCTGAACTTATTGGAAAAATAATCCTGTGTGAACCTGCTATGAAACTAGCATTGATAGAAAAATCACCAATAGAGGATTACTGTTGTAGGAGCTAATTAGAACGGTTGGTTGCAGAATGGGAAGGCAATCCTGGGTGATGTAATCTACCGTCATATAACTTCGGAGCATTTCTGCCCAGATGTTCTTCTGTGTTCTATAGATTTAACCACAGATCACAGCATTCTTGAAGTCAAGAATCGAATAGAAGCAGCGTTAGCTCTATGGAGGAAGAAAATCCTCATCAAAGACAGTAAGCGCTCATCCAAAACATCATGGGGGGCATTCTATAACGATGAAAAGAGAGAGCTCTACGCAGAAAGAGCCGAAATTATTTTGATTTTACTCAAGCTCAAGTTTCCTGGCCTCCCTCAGACTGTGCTGGATATGAGCAAAATTCAGTATAACAAGGTACTGTTGATTTGATCATGCCATCAATTTTAATTACAGAGGTTGTTATTGCAGATTCTTAGGATGATACAGATAACCTTTTCAAATTTCAATGCAGGATGTGGGGCAATCTATACTTGAAAGCTACTCCAGAGTTCTGGAAAGTTTGGCATTTAACATCCTATCAAGAATCGATGATGTTTTGCACGAAGATGAGATGGCCAGGCAACAGAAGCCCTGCCTGTCAAGAAGCACATCCACGGACTCTGCCATCACTTCCTCTTTGTTTGAAGATGATCACTACTCCACCTCTAACATCAATTCCTATTCCCCATCACCAATGCCACCAGCTAATTGTGTTTATCCCACACCATCCTCTGGTAGCCCCATACCTATGCAGAATATACACAGAAATAAATCAGGGCTCCATATCAAGGTAGATGATCGGCAGAGTAGGCCTCACACCAATACTCCATCTCCATCGCCATCTCTGAAACTTAGACATTCATCCTCTGATTTTTCTCATGATTCTATCAAGACTCTTTCTGATTTCATGGGTTGGCATGGCAATGCTCCACCACCTGTGGATTGTGCTCCTCCACCTCCTGATCCTCCTTTGATGATGAAGAAGAAGAAGCATCATCATCCTCCTCCCATCATCCTGATAAATAATGGAAACAGCCATGAGTATAACACATCACGGCGATACTACTGGTCTTACATTGAAAGCTTGGAGAAAAGGGGTGGTGTGTACAGCCCTCCTTCCAGAGATTGAAGGAAGGATTGATCCTCAGCATCATCTACAAACATCATGTACAAATTCAAGGATGGTAATGTTTTCAACTTTATTTTTCTTTAGTAGTAAGGTGTTTTTCAGCCCAGTATGAGGGAGATGCTTACTTCATACAATGTAACGTTTGACACTAAACTCAAGCAAAAGTCACAATCTATGAACATGAGCAGATTAATTGACTTTATTGAAAGTTTGAAAGGCAATTTCCAAACTTGCAATTTTTTATGTTTAGAACAGAACTTTCACTGTTACAATTTGTCATAACCTTGCAATGCCCTCCCTATTTGATGTAAAAAGATTAATAATGATGATGGCATTTATTAGGTTTAAGTGAATTTGTGATCACCAATTTTGAGGTTATATATAAACGTAAATTAAGTATAATTTATGTTAAGCATTTGTATAAGCTAAATTAGTTTAAAATGAGAAGTTATGTATAAGTTAAATTAGTTTAAAATTTCAATGAAAAGTGAAACTGAAAAGTGAAACTTTAAATTGTTTTGGTAGATTCAAAATAGTTTTGGGAAGTAGTAGTAAATAGTTTTGATTCTCCTTTTCAAATGTTAGATTCACAAGTAGTAATGGAACTTTAATCTTTATTGAGAAAGGATGTGTATACACTTCTAATTTTATAAGACCTTCAAAGCAAGAACAACCAGGACCACTAAGTTAAGGCTTAGCCTGATTTGGAATGGCCTTTTTATTTGGTGTCAGCTAAAGGTTTCATGACAGGTCATTGTCCATCTTTTTGTTCTTTAACTATGCTTGTTAAGATATCACACTCTTTCTTTCTTTTGAAGCATTGGACCACAACAATAAACACCTTTTTCATGATAACAGTATGAAGTCATTGATTGCAACCAGTGTGACACTATTCAATCTAATCATATCATGCCAGGTGTCAATGTTCTTTGGTATAGAAAAGGCATTCCAATATTGACAACTCTAAAGACAATACTCAGTGCCATCAATGCATTGACTCATCATGTGTCTAAAGTACCCCACAAGTTATATTAGTTATCTAATTTCTTCTGACTTTTAGTTTGCAGTGGAAGGGTTTCCTTTTAGAATATGATGTACTTGTTAATAGTTATATTCCATAGTTAAAGATGTTTCTAGAAAAGTTGCCTTTATTTAAAAAATTATATTGAAAATGTTCAAAATTCCATTTCTTAAGCTAGGTTTCGTATCAAGGAGCATAAATCCTAGGGATCCTCATAAAGTGGGTAATGAGTATGTTTGAAGTGTGTCCCTATTAGCAATCATGACGCACTCATCAATGATTTATTTTTGGACTTAAAATAGTTTTAACGTTCCTTTGGGTAATTAGAAAAGGAATATAATCCGGAAGAGGGAGGATGTACATGCCCACCTTTTGTAGACAGACAATAGGGAAACGTGCGATATGCATGGTACCATGTTCATTCATAATTTTGTTTTTTTAATATTTTTTACAGAATAATTTATTGACCCAACCATTTGCATTAATTAGACGACCAAGGTTCCATTTAGGTGGCGGTGGCAATGCTCTGCTGAGCATCGAATTGGTGCAAATGGTCAGATTAATAGATTATTCCTTTTTTTACACGAGTTTTTTATATATACATGGCTTAATTTACTCTCTTGTCTTTAACCTAATGGAAGTGGAAAAACCATTTTTTTTAAATGCGGTTTATTGTTTTTTTATTTTTATCAAAAACACGTTATGTTTATGGAAGAATTTCAAGGAACTTATTTGAAGGAGCTTTACTTTGTCGACATTAGTTTTGGGAGTGTGGTCCTAGAGGGCTCAAAGAATTGAACCTTTGACCAACATTAAGTGTAACAAAACTTATTGAAAAAAATATTTATTTAAACATATTTTGTATTTAAAATGATTTTAAAAACATTTTTCACATTAAAATATATTTATACAAATATACCAATTTTATAAGTATAAATATATCAATTTTATAAGGTTGAATATGAATTTAATAATAATAAAAAATTAATGTAAAATTATTATTTATATAGTTTTTTTTTTACATATATTTCATATGATTTCAAACTTAATCTTTTTATCCAAATAAAATAAACTAATTACAAGGTAGAGAAACTTATCTCTTTAATTTTCAATAAATAATATAAACAAAATAAAACTTATCTCTTCAATTTTCAATAAATAATATAAACAAAATAAAAGTAATAAAACACAACCTAATATAATTGATGAGAGTTGAAAATTAAATCTTCTTCGTAAATTCAAATATAAATAAGCTAGCAAAATGTTATGAGGTCTTTACCAAAACAAAGCTCTTTATGGACCATAAGAAACCTTATTAAACCAATTCTTTGTTTGAAATGGATCCTCCCATTTGAGCTTTAATAACCATATGTATTCTCCTTTTTTCTCTATCATGCATTGATAATATATGTTTTGAACTTCGGAGAGTAAGATTGTAATTTTTTCCTTCTTTTTGGTAAGATGAACATACCATAATTTAAGAGGAGGTAAGTGTGGGGATTATTCTCGATATTGTTGGAAATACAGTTTTAATTTAGGAATGAGGTCTTAGACAAGTAACTAACAATTAAGTAGAGTGTCATGCACTATACCTTGAGTTAGACTTCATTGTCTTATTGACAATTTAAAAGGTCTCCATTCTCGAGGACTCCCTCTTGGTGATTACTCAAACAAGGAAATAAGAATAAGTAGTTGATAGAATCATCAAGAAACTTCACAATCGTATTCTTGACACCTTACAACACATTCTTGAAGCAAATCTAATGCACATTCAATGCGACCACAACATGAACATTTGCTACGAGCACAACATGAAAGTCGACACCTTAGCAAACAATGCAACTAAGCTTAAACAATGCACACTAGTATAAAGTGGAGGCCAACACATAACTTGTCGGCTCCCCTAAATTAGCAAATGTGCATGAATTTGCATGAATTCTGCCACCCTATCTTCAGTTTTTGTAATTTATGGAAAGAGTTAATGCAATCAACTGTTATTTCAAATCCCAAGGCAATCCCATAGGCAATCATGTGAATATGGTCAGCAAAGGCATGTTAAGAAGCTTCACCATAGCTCCAAAGCAAGGAAGTTAGCCTTCCATTCCATTCATTTCGTTTGGCAGTTCATCTGGACCAGGAGAAGCCGAGGAAAGGAAGGTAATGGTGCGTGTACTACGTAATAACACTGTCATTCCCTCGGGAGACCTGGGGTAGCGTCTTTCAACATTAGTAGAATGCGGGTTGTTGAATGCCATCAAACCAGAAGAGTATCCATGCAGGAAATTTGGATTGTTTTGAGGAAAATACAGTCAGTGGGACGTTGGTGGAGATTGGACACAACACTCATCGTGAAGACAAAATGGGAAGAAAGGATTGCAGAACTCATGGTGGGCATCAGGGGTGGTCAAGCAGGCATAAGGGAAATCAAACGTAATCTATCATGGATGAAGTCTCAACTTGTGGAGGTTCTAGAGACTATGAGACATCACTTCTCAAACTTCATGTGTGGACACTCGTTTAGGTGATGCGGAAGAGCACCTTCGAGTCTATGGGTCCAAGTTGATACTATGATGGTCACTTTGGACCAACACCATGAACCGATGACTGCAAATAAATCTAGGGTTACCCAACAAATTGGAAGTCGATGTGTTAATGAAGACTCAATATTGCAACCACTATGTGTCATAGTTGACGTTTCAAGATCCAATGGTCAAGCAGGCAAAGAAGTTGTTCCACATGGCATGCATTATGGGCATAGCCTTGATTAAAATTATTTTCTATGATTTTTTTTGTAAAATTGTTCCGCTAATATATTAGAGTTTATAATTGTCTAGTAGATATAAACTCTTATATAGAAAAAACAATTTATTTTAAAACTTAATGCTCCAAATAAACCTGTAATATTTTAGTTGAAATTTTGTAACATGCTATTGATTTTTGCCAATTGTTTATAATACTAAATTATCTATTTTAGTTTAAAAAAGATCATCTCACTGTAAATGTTTCATGGATGTAGTTGTTCTATGATAAAAGGCACTTTGACATGATTATTTCAATTCATTGTACTTTAACCTCTACGAAACAAACCAAATCATGCACGAAGATATAGAGATACAGTGTAATGACTGATATTTTGCCTAGACTAGTATAAATGTACACATATATGTTTTCCTTATACTAATAGATGTGTACTCAGACATGTGTCGACATGATATCTATGAAGTCTTTTAGACTTTTATAATATCTGATCTACAATGTTTTTGGGTGCATATATCGAATATATATGCAATTTACATGGATAATATTGACATATAATCCATGCCTTATTAAGTTGATTATCCATGAAGGTATAAGTGTACATAGACATGTTTTCCCTACATTAATATGTGTACTCGGACATGTGTCTACATGGATATCTATGACTTTTAGAATTTTATAATATGTGATTTACAATGTCTTGGGTACATATAGGATATGCAATTTCTTTTATTATATTAATTAATGACTTTGTGTTGATTATGTGAAAACAAATGCAATTTACATTCATAATATTAATAATTCAGGTCTTAAACAATTGATTGTTTATGATTCATGTTTTAAACAATTGATTGTCTATGAATGTTGTTGACATGATTATTAATGGTAAGTTAATTATTTGGGATATATTACAAAATGTTGAATAAATGAAATTTATAAATTAATGAATCATAAATAATATTAAAAAATGAAATATGAAATGCGATGTAATAATAAAATGTATTTTTAAATTAAATACATAATTAAATAAAGTGTTGATAAGTGATATTCAATGAATGTTATGAATATTGAAGGTTAATGTTGAATAAATATTGACATATATGTCTGTATTTGGTGTGTTGTGAACACTACTATTTGATATAGATTAGGGAGAGAAACCAAAGAATATGAGTACCTTATGGGAGCCCAAATCCATGAGGCAATCTTCATAAAAACTTATAAACATGGGCTAAGGTTATAAAAGTACTTCCACTGAACCTATACCAACTAACCTAGACTTGTGTGATCTACATGAGGGTATAGAGCCATGCAAATAATTTAGGGCTAAAAGCCTTATAACCACTAAAAGTTGAGTTGAGCCTTGGAGTAGTGTTGTGACATTTGTTGTGTGTTGTAATGACCCATGTGATGGCTTATTATGTAATCCCATGAGGCATGTAGTAGTGGGACTAGTGCTATGGTGACCAAGATCATTAAAGCACCATGAGGGGGAAAACTAGGGGCTATGCATGATGAAGGATTGACTTGTTTATCCAAGCATCATGATGGGGGAAATTGAGTTTCCGATGAAGAAATATTGATAAATGTCAATTGATGTTTTAATTATGAATTTTTTTTTTCAGAGCGAAAAATTGTTTAACTTTAAATTAAAAAATTGAAACCAGAATTTACATAATAAATTAGACAATATGGTCCTTCAATGCCCATCCATAGATCCACAAGGGAAATCTAGGAAAAATCACTAAATAGAAATGACATTACTTCAGAAAACTGAGTGGATGGAAAGAGATCATTGAAAAATACAGCCAAAACCAATGACCATAGGGATAGTAAAAACAGTCTCTCAATGAATGCCCAATGAACCACTCGAAGATTGAGTGTAATTGTGTCAAACCTCGTAATGAATGAGGCCATCCATCTCTCCAATCCCATGTTTAGATAAACGAACAACTAAAGTGTGAAGTTCCCTATAAATATGCTGGAAAGAGATCCTCAAGAAAGAGGAGATCAGCTTATGAAATTTTGATTTCCAATGGTCCAAAATGAGGGATTGGAAATTGGAGACTCCACCAACCGATCCAATAATAACCTATGAGTCACCTGCAATGAAGATAGTCTCCAACCTAAAAGCCTTGGATAGATAGAGAATACCCCAAAGAGCCAGAAGCTCTGCTCTGGAATTGGTCCCACACCTAGCCTTCATCCATCCCTTGATAACAACCTAAGCATTAAGTTTTAGAACAAAATCAGCACTGCATAAACCTTCCTGCGCAACACCATCAAAGAAATCAGTAAAGCGATCCACCAAAAAACAGGGTTGTTGAATGTAACAAATCTTCTTCATAAATTTGGGGGAGTGCCAAGACGAGAAAGCACCTACAATCTTTGAAACCACAACCGAAGAATCAAACCTAAAATCATCAAATAGTGCTCGGTTGCGAGTCTTCCAACATTCCCAAATAAAAAAAAGGAAGGTGACTGAGCAGTTTCATAGATGTAGACCAAATAAATAAGTTGTCATTCAACAATTCATTATCCCACTGTAACACGAAATGATAGTGGCTGCTCAACTCCAACATAATAAACTTGAAAAAGGACTAGTGTCCAAAAAGGTGATTCACACTTTCTGCATCCACTTTGCAAAGGGAACATCTATTCTACCCATAATAACCTTTCTACTGAAGTAAATACCACATAGAACCCTTTTATGTAGATAGAGCCACACACAAAAGTTTGATCTTTAATGGGAAAGGAGCCTTCCAAATCCACTAATTCCACTAGCACACGTCAACCTCCGATTTCGATTCAAATATCAGGTCATAGGCCAATTTAGCTGTAACAATGCCATTATATGTATTCCTTCCCCAAATCAACTTGTATGGAGAGGAAGAGAGGGAAATACCAGCCTGTGATAAACCATCAATGTACTTGGACCATTCTGATCCAAGGCTACCGATCAGCTAGAGATATTGAGCCGAGACCCATCGAGCGGGACCACTCAAATCCACCTTCCATGCTTGTTGCAGAACCACCAAGTTTTTATGGTGTAAGAAGGAGATAAGATTCTTGGACAGTTTGAAATCTGCCTCCATCCCCACAATAGGGTCCATACCAATATTTTCCAAAATACCTCTTCCAACTGCCCAAGATATAGCATGATTAATTAAAGGAAATTTGTTAAGGAAGCTAGACCAAATACAAGAGGAGTGGATCCGCTTCTTGTTACCATTCTTGATCCACAAATTCGAGCTCAACCTATTCAAGTATTTGTCTCGAATAACCTTACGCCATAAGCCCTGATCAAATAGACAATGCCATAAACTGGTAGCACACAATGATTGATTAAAACTTGTAAGACACTTGATCCCCCACCCTCCACAAGAAAGGGGCTGAGAGAGAATATCCCAAGAACATAAATGAAATTTACCAACATAAGTCTACCTACCCAGAGGAAATGAAAAAGAGATTTCCTTATTGTTGATAAAATAGATCTCAGGATACGAAGAAGTGAGAACCAGAAGATAGGTACATTTTGTAAAACAAACTTTATCTAAATGATCCTTCCCCCAAGGAGAGATATCTACCAGACCATCCATTAATTTTCCACGCAATCTTTCGGAGAAGCCACTCCCAATCCTTCAGAGTATAACCAACCGGTTTGAGAAAAAAACTGAGGTATTTCAAGCCATCCAAGAAATCAACCATTTTATAGTTGAGAACAACTTTAACTGAATCTCTTTCACCCTCATCCACATTAGCAAAGAAAAAAAATGACTTCTCTTTATTGACATCAAGGCCAGAAAGGTTCACAAAATAGATTAACAATAGCATGAAAAGAGTACCACTCCTCAACTGAACCATTCCCAAATAGAAGGACATCATCCACAAAGATAAGATGAGTAAGGTTAATATTCCCAGCAAAGCACACTCTAGAAATAGTCTTGGACTCCTTTGAATTCCTCAAAATAAGACTAAGTCCTTCAATGGCCAAAATGAAAAGGTAGGGAGACAAGGGGCATCCATGTCTAATACCTCTACATCTTAAGAAAAAATAAGAAGGTGAACCATTAATTAAAATCCCATATTTGACAGAAGTAACACAACCCATAATCTAAGAAGTACAAATGTCATAGGATAATCCAAATTGGATAAGAATATGTCTAAGGAAAGACCAATCCAAGCGATCATAGGCTTTGATGAGGTCCAATTTAAGGATAAAGGCCTTCTTCTTATTCAACGTCAAAGAGTGAAGACATTCCTGTGTATAATACCAATAGCATCCTGCAAGTGTCTGTTTGGTAAGAAACCAAATTGGTTCTTTGAAATAAACTTTTCTAGAGAAGGTTTCAATCTAATAGTAATGATTTTGGATATGATATTATACAAGAGATTACAAAGTGAAATAGGATGAAAAATCATTGAAGGCTTCCGGTTTGTCCTTTTTCGGAATATAAGTAATAAAGGTGGAGTTCAATGAGCCAGGAACCACCCCTATCCTTTGATTTTCATCAATTGCCTCAGTAAGGTCATGAACCATCAGATAAAAAAAATGAAGATAGAATTCAACCGTCCACCCATCGGGTTTAGGACTTTTATCCTTGGGAAAATGGATTAAAGTTTGGTTGACCTCCTCCGAGGAATCTGAGCCCCAATCTTAGCTCAATCATCTTCCCCAAACAACCCTAGGAATAGTTTGACAACATTTAACTGACTAAGAAGACAGGTCGAGGACGATTTATAATAAATACCTTGAAAAAAAATTGTCGCAAGAGATTTCAGCCTTTTACCCCCAGAAACTAGTTCCCCTTAAGGATTCTTAATATCCCAAATAGCATTATTCATTTTTTGTGAAGTCGCAAAATGATGGAAAATTTTCGAATTGTTATCCCTAGAGTCCAACCACACAACCCAACTTTTCTTCCTCAAGGTCTCTTCCTTGAATCTCAATAAATACCTTCTCTAGTTTTCCAATGCAACCAAACAAGACTTTCTATCCACAAAGAAGAAAGAATCATCATGGCCTTCAAAAAGGTGTTGAAATTCAATCTCAATCCTATCCAACTCTTCATCATTTCGCTTCTTCCTTTCTCTTTCCTAACTTTTGACTTCCAATTTTAGTAAGTTCAATTTACAAACCATATTTAGAACCAGATATCCCCCATACCCCTTGACCAAGTTTCACCAACGATCTCGAACAAAATCACAGAAATAAGAATCTTCAAGCCAAACAGGATTAAATTTGAATGGATAGTGGACCTTCTCACAGTCAAAATCCAATTGCAGACAAATATCCTTATGATCAGAGAAAACTGTAGCATGAGCCCAGTTCCTAAATCTAAAAATATCCTTCATTAAGTCCTCTGCCATCATGAACCTGTCCAACCGTTTGGAAACACCCCCAGGACCACATCATTGGTTTCACCAAGTCGGGGCCAAAGTAGAAGGAAGTATATCTAAAAGATTTGTCGAATCAAACAAGTTGAGGAAATACTCTGATAAGGGATCCCAAATTTTATCTCTTCCCCACACTTCATCCGGATAAAGAGTACAATTAAGGTCCCTAGCCAGAATTAGTGCTTCATTATTCAGTAAACCCGCCTGGACGACCACATCCAAAAAAACACAACGGTTTTGGTAAGGAGAATAAATATTGAGAATACGAACAGTAGAGTCAAAGCCCTTAAGCTTCCCTTCAACTATAATCCCGACACAGGTAACGTAATCCTTTAAATGCACCACACTCGAGTCCCAAGCAACCAGAGTGCCTCCCGAAATACCTAAGGAATCCAAAGCACAAACATGCCAAGTCGGTTTGATATTAAGAAAAAAATCACAAGCAGAGTTCGCAGAGATCATTGTTTCTTGAAGAAGTAAAATCCTGGGTCTTAAAACACCCAACATATGTTTCAGGGCAGCTCGCTTAGAGGCACTGCCAAACCCCCGAATATTGAAGGAAACCACGTTCATGAGGTAACCACTCCAGGGGTTGTACCATCTCTAAGAGCCCAACATTCTTGACCCTCCTTAGAAAGGCGAGGTAAACCTTTGTCAAATACTGACGAAACCCTAGGGTTTTCCCAACAACCGGTCTTTGCCCCATTTTTTCCCACTCCCCCTACCTGCTTAGACTTTCTAGGCTTTCTTACCTTCCGCAAGGTGACATTATGGTTATGGAGAGAATAAATAGGAATAACATTAGGATCATCGACTGCTGAAGAGAAAGTTTCAAGGGGAAGCTTACTTCCAGGAGGGGTAGCCGAAAACTACTACAAAGGTGACGAGGAAATAGAAACATCCAAATGGATAAGTCCCTTAAAAGGTAACGAGGGGGAATCATCGGGATGAAAAGTCGAGCTCGAAGAATTCAAAGGATCGTTTGCCGAAGACAATAAGTCCTCCAAATTAACAGAGCCACCCCCAACTTCGAAACACACTGGAAAAGAGCCTCCCCTACCCCCAAACCAACCAAAGGTATAGAAGGAGTATACACTGATTTTTGAAAACCATCAACCAAAAGGAATTTAAGAAGAGAAGGAAGGTTATCGACAAAATTACCGACAAAGGTTTGCGCAGAAGCTATATCCAAAGAATTAGGAAAGATGATATCCTTCACGACTTCCTCAAACCCTCCAAAATCAACCACCTATGGCCCTGGGGGCACAACCTTCAAAAATATCGAAGTACAATACAACTTCTTATGTCCATCCCTTTTACACCAGTGAAACACCTAAACGAGACTCTCCAATAATCCAATTGTTGAATAAAAAATTCACCCTCCCACGCCACCTTTAAATCGATCGAAAGGCCCCCAACAATATCCACATCGACCAAAACCTCTGGATCTGACCAGTAAGCCCTCGATAGAGAAAAAAACTCCATCATAATAAAAGAACCAACAGAGTTGGCGATGCTCATAAACCCTTTAATATTCCAACATAAGAGAAGAAGATCAGGCAGAATAACCCAAAGATGATGTCTGGGAAGGGAAGATTTCCATGGGTCGAATCGAGTTTCCAATGAGCGAGCACCAACAAACCATGACCAACAACCCAATACCGTTGTTCAATAGCCTGGCGATCCTCTATGAACATGAAGTGAAAAACCACCCACCCAACATAAGAGCAGAAGATCATGCAAAATAACCCAAAGATGACGTCTGGGAAGGGAAGATTCCCACAGGTCGAATTGAGTTTCCAACGAGCGAGCACCAACGAACCATGACCAATAACCCAATACCGTGGTTCGATAGCCTGGAAATCCTCTACGAACAAGAAGTGAAAAACCACCCAACCATTAACCAATGTCATCACTCGTGAGATGTTAGAAATAAATGGCTGCTGCTTAATCCTAATCCAAGATATAATCTCCGCTCGAGTCAAGCGCATGAACTCAAACTTGCTAACAAGGGCCCTCTCAACAAGATGAGAGACCATGTCACAGGTAATATCTCGACCCAAAACGCAGAGAGGCATCCCCTTCTTAACTTTCTCAAACTGGAGACGACCTTTGTCCGGCTTATGGGGAACCGAGTCAACTGCGCCAACCCGAGGTCTTACATGGCCAGGAAAAGAGCTCGAACCTGCTTTGAAACCCGTAGTACCCACCTCTGAAAATTCAATATGCTTCTCGGCATTTTGACAAAAGGGTTTAAACCCGGTGACTACATCCTCAAGTTTAGAAGGTGATGGGGCCTTCGAGGAAACCCACATCTGAGCATCTGACCAACAATCAGTCACAGGCTCAAAATCCAACAGTTAGAAGGCAGACATACTAACACCCCAGGACCCAACTTCCCCAAACGACAGAAAAACCTTAAGTATGACAGGAAACCCCATAAAACCCAGGAAAATCGAGGTGAACCTGTGGCAGAAAAGATAGGAATATCCAGTTCCCACTTGTTTAACCTGGTTAGTACTAGGCCAGGTCAAAAGCCCGACTAGACTCCGGGACTTCAAACTCAAGGAATGAAGATAAGGTCGAAGCAATTTTGAAGTAAAATGTAAAACACCTAACACAATATTTGAAAAAAACAGACACGAAAAAAGGAGAAACAACACAAATTACATACTACCAAGAAACAACACCTCGTCACCCACCTCTCCATCAAAAACCAT
>LPNX010531265.1:307608-322343 GCA_001517045.1 Pseudotsuga menziesii | reverse complement strand
TTCCTTTGTTCTGCCAAGAGACTTAAGGGATTACTTAGAAGACTTTGGTATTAGCTCCCTTGCCCAAGCTCGTAACCAAACTTCTTTTGCCACTGGTTATGGGTTCTCATCTGAAGATCTTGATCTCTCTAGTGAATGGAAAATAGCATGGGACAATTTTACTAGAGGACTGGAATATGGCCACATTCGTCTCAATAATAAAATTGATACTATTTCTTGGTCTCATAACAAATATACAGGTCCTCTTATCGCTGCTGAAGGATATAAATGCATAATTTCTGATATATGTTCAGAAATTAATGATTCAGTTCTGAAAATATTATGGACTTTGAATATTCCTCTGAAATTAAAATGCTTTATTTGGTTGATTCTTAGAGGAAAGATTTTAACCTGGGATCAATTGCAAAGCAGAGGATACTTGGGACCCAGTAGATGTGTTCTTTGTGAAGATAATCTGGAAGACATTCATCATTTATTTTTCTGCTGTCCATTCTCTGCTAGTATCTTCAATTATTTTGCGGTTAATTTCAAGTGCTCTTTCCCAGTTTTTAACTCTGTCCATTCCTTTTTGGACCAATGGTTCTCCTCTACAGCACGTTATGTTCCCTTCAGATACATTCTGTTGTTCATCCTCTGGGGAACCTGGCTTCTTCGGAATCATTGCTTATTTGAAAACAAGAAGCCATCCTTCCCAGCTCTGATTTCCAGGATTGAAGGATTGACCAACTCTTACCCTGTGCCGATTATTTCTCATAAATCCCGTAATCCTGGTCCTGCTCCATTAAAAATCTTTCCTTGTGGATACTTTGATGGAGCTGCTACAGAAAATATTGGAGGTGCCGGTTTTGTGATTTTTATCAATGACTCTCACTTCTACAGTTTTTCTATGGGATGTGGAAGTAGCACGAATACCAGAGCGGAATTATTGGCAATTTGGGCTCTTCTAAGAGTCGGATTATTGATGGGAATTCCGTTGCAGTTGATTTATGGTGATTCCATGGTTATTATTTCTTGGCTCAACAGAATTTCAGCACTTGATGTTCCATCTCTGATGCATTGGTGTTCCGATATAAGATATATGATTCATTTGGCCCCTCCAGTGATCTTTAAACATACTTTTCGTGAGCATAATTCGCCGGCAGATGAACTTTCAAAAAAAGCTTTACATTTGGATATGGGATTTGTTTCTTTTTCAGAAACATTGGATGGTTTGGTTATTAACCAAGGCAGTCTTGATCTATTTTAATAGTAGCTGATTCTTTATTATTCAGCTTATGTTCCAGCAGTTGAGGTTGTATCTCTTGTTGTTCTGTTAGAGTCCACTCTGCCAGCCTGTTTTTGCTCTGAAATGTCTATTTAAAGTTCACTTCAGATTATTATCAGTATTTCTGACCTGATTTATTCAGGGATGATGAGGAAAGTATGCTACGATCAGACTTTTTTTTCTTGTTTTGATGCTCTGCATATGTCTCTATTTCATGCTTGAGATGGACTTGTTTATCAGTCATCATATTGAAATGTAAATGATGTCTTTTGATTCAATTGAATAACAAAGACTGGTATTTTTTCCTCTAAAAAAAAGAGGTAAAATCATTTTATTAATTAAATTGATTGAGAGAATAGAGAAGTTGTAGAATTTTGATATAAGTAGGTTAGAAATTCTTCACACATTTGGTTGACGGGTTTGGTTGGGTGAATAATCATATGTCCTCAACTAATTATTACTAATTAGTAATGAAATTGATGGAGAGAATAGAAAACTTGGTATAGTTTTGGTATAAGTGGGTTGGAAAGTTTTTAAACATTTGGTTCAGAGGTTTGTTTGGGTGAATAATCATATGTCCTTAACTAATTACCACTAATTAGTTCTTTACCAGAAAATCTATAACTCCCATAGTTGAATTATAGAGAAGCTAAGTTGATTTAAGTTTATATCAGTTGTTATTATTTGTTTACATTTGATGAAAATTCCTATGAATACTACTAACAATTTGCTGAAATAAATGAACTTAAAATTTGTAGATGATAAATGTAACAAGGTTTTAATTATTGAAATTGAAAGAAAGCTTATGTAGTTTTGTTTTCTTTCCTTTTTTTACTTGTATTGTATCTTAGCATGGTGAAGAAAATATGATTTTTTATATTTAAACATAGTTATAGACTTGGTAGTTATAAATTTATGTTGTTGATAAAAACAAAGAATACACGTTACACTTAGAACACTAAACTAGACATTAAAATAAAATTTCGCAAGAAGAGGCATATTTTTTTTAGTTAGGAAAGACAACTCTTATATTATAGACAATGTATATGTTTTAAGAAGAGGCTTTCGAAGTCCCACTGTAGTATCTACAAAATTATAGGGAGATGGCAAATGTGACATATAAGTACAAATTTCAAGTATAAAATTAGTATGATATATTCTATGGGCGGAAATGGTGTTGCATGTAGATTTGAGGTTGAAAAACAAGATAGTTATTATTCCATTGTTAATAATTCATTCTTTTACATAGGACCATTTTTTTATATAGGCATATAGAATAGGGGCATCACATTCCACCATGTATCCCTTTTGTTTTAATAGGTATTATAATTAACTACTTAATCAATAACTAAGTTATATTTTTTACTGTCATTTGATTCACGTACCATACCAACCATAGTGCATCAATTTAGATCATAATCCACTTTGTCTATATAATTCTCATAATTTCAATCTTCCTCTACATATTTTTTGGTGTTTCCTTAACATGAATCACAACCTATAAATGGGAAAATGAATAGATATAGAATCTCCTTGAACACGTATAACATATATTAAGCCTATATCTATACAATTTGCAAACACAATGATATATGAAATTCATTAAACTTCATTTATTTGGTGAGTATCTTATTTTAATTTCTTACAAGTTAAGCATTTATCTAAGTCATGGAACTCTACACCTATTTTTCATGAGCATCTACACCACAAATAAGAAGTCATACGAATGCAATAATAGATTTTAAATATTGAAAACCAAACCTTTTGATTTGCCAAATTTTGATTACTTGGATTAGAATGAATGAGAAGGTGTCTCTCCATTTGAGAGGAGGTGGTGGTTTGGATGTTGTTGTTGCTTCCACCACCTCCTTGATTTCCACTCCATGTTGTTGTCTCTCTCTCTCTCTCATAGAGAGAGAGAGGGGGGGGGGGTTAACATAAAAAATGGTATATAGAGAAATAAAAGGAGAGATATCAAATTTACACGTAAATAGAGATTATAGATATTATATTTACATAGAAATATTGTTGTCTCCCTTCATCTACACTTAGATTCATCTTAAATGGTAAAAAAATTTATACAGTTTACTAATATTTTGATCACTCTCAATGCATGATAGATATAGAGTAAAGATAGATCGTTTGCTAGTATGAGTACAACCAAGTATAATAGAGATGTTTCCATGTTTTTCATGTGGGTAATTCTTACAATCATACGTAGCCTTAAAAACTAGAATACTCATAACAAATAATAATAATAGTAATGTTATATGCTAGTAATATGAAAACGACATATATGATATAAAAATAGATAGTATTTATGTTTACGGTTTGAGTTAAGACAACATTTTTATCTATAATTGTGTTCTAAGAAGTTGTGTGAGATTACAACCAACTTAGCTTCATCTTAGATGATAAAAAATTTACACATCAACTTGTAATTTTACATATCCATCTTTGCATAAGTTGTGATTTTTAAAATTTATGGAGTTGAGGAAGACAACAACTAACCTAGATCTAGCTTTAATGATAAAAAAGTTTACACCTCAAGAAATCTGATCCCTCTCGATGCTTGATGGATTCATAGTTAACATGGATCTAATTAAAGAAGATCGTCAAGATGGAGGTGTGAAATTTGAGTCAATGATCCTTTCAAAGGGAATTTTAAAGACAAAGCAAAATATAACATAGCCTTGACAATGTAAAATTTTATTGTGGAAGAACAATCCAAGCTTGAATATGAAGTTGAGAAATGTGACAATGAAACATAGGGAGATTACTTGTTTTGAGAGGCTAAATCTATGAATCATGAAGAAATCAAAGAAAGTTTAACTCAACATGAATTGTTGTCGAAGTCATTTAGGATTTCTAGAATTTTAATAATTTGAGAATTTGGAAGTTTTAACAACTCGAGATTTCCAGATATTCATTCTAGCTTTTGGGAATTTGAAGAATTGAGGAACTTAAGAATTTAGAAAATTCAAATATTTGATAATTCCCTTTAAAATAGTGATGAGATAACATGGGAGTTTATACAAGGTTATAGATTTTATAGGAGAAAAACTACTTAATTTTTTTTAATGTAGAATTATAATATTAAGAAGGATGCTAAAGTATAACACTTTACTATAAATTATTAAAAAATAATTTGAAAATATAATATATATGACTTTAATATTAATAGATATACATTTTTGACTATAATAAGTTTAATTGAGAAAAGTTAATTATATCATACAATCACCTATGGACAAAATACAAAAAAAACCATTGTTGATATACTTACTCAACCATAATAAAAATATTGTTTTATATATTACTTTTCTTTTATTTGATATTTCCAATTTAGCATAATAAATTCCTAATTAACTCGTTAAAAAAAGGACACGGTGGGATTTTTTTAATAGTGACTTGTTAAAGAATAAGCAAATCACTTGGTCTTCTATTCATTCTTTTTACTTAGACTTTGTAGAAATAAGGAATTATAAACCGAAAGAATCACAATGTTAAAACAACAACAAATAATCAATGATATGTTTGAGAATAACCATATAGCATTCTTACATATTTTATATATTGTTTATAATCACCGTATTTTTGGAAATTAACATCCCAAAATTAGAAAGAGATTCAAGTGGTAAGACCCCACACACCAATTGGCTTCCTTCAACTCTTTGTCGAGTGAAACAGTGGTCTAATATTTGATATAATGACATAGTGAAGTATGCTTAAATCAAATTGCCATTAACTCATGCCTTTTACTTTGTGATTGTTCATATAAACAAGTGAGACTCCAATATTATTTTAAAAATCACATATTCTATCAAAAATTATGATGCTCATAATGCACTCAGTTGCATGAAAAATGGCATAATGGAGCATACTTAAATTAAGTTGAAGATTGATTCATTTTTTTTACAATGTGATTACTTATATAAAAACATAGTAATATTTTTTATAAGTTTTTGAAAAGTATCTTTTTCAATGTTATTTTAAAAATGGTATATTCTATCCAATATTATGTTATTTGCAATGTACTAAGTTTCATGAAAGATTGGATAATGAATCATGCTTAAATCAAGTAAAAGTTTGATTCTGTTATTTTACAATGGAATTGTTGATAACAAATATAATAATTATTTTTAGATAAGTTTTTGAAAAGTATTGTTTTTAAATATTATTTTAAAAATAATATTAAAATGTTGATTAATATTAATATTAATAATTTATTTTTAAGGTTATAGTCAAGTTAAATATTAATTAAATGTTTTTTTTTAAATTAATAAAAAAATTACTTGTTGATAGTAAAAGAAAATTATTAAATTAAAAATATATTACAAAATATATTTATTTATTATTATTATTATTGGGATAAGTATTTGAAAAGTATTATTTTAAATGTTATTTAAAAAATAACATTAGAATGTTGATTATTTTTGGATGAATAAAAAAAATATTTTAATAATAAAATAAATTGTTAAATTAAAAAATGTGTTTTTTAACAGAAACAATATATATATATATATATAAGGGATGTGCACATCCATTCAGTACAGAGTAGGAAAAATTCTGAGAAAAAAGAGCTAGAAGAAGAGGTCAACATCAACTACCAACAGAATTGGTATCCAACTAAAACTTGCTAAGGAATTCATGTTGTTAACTGTAACTAAGGAGGAGTAAATACGAACAAACTGCTGGTTTAAAAGTATACAAAAAAACATAGAGTGGACAGAAGGGATTATTTTGGCTTGCCTGGAAACCCCACAAGTTGGGTGACTGAAATGTCTTCCACGGGCTGAGCTTCTTCACAGGGAGAGTCTCGGCAGTGGCTGCATTGATTCATCTGGAAAAGCTTCAACACTTCATCCTTGATGATATCCATCGTGCCCGTCAGCTCTTTGAGGTCTTTGTCATGATCCTCAATGCGAGAGTCGTGGAAGTCGATCTGATTGGACAAGAACCTGATGTCGGAGACCAAATGATTAATGTCGGATGCCATGTTTTTGTTATCTTCAACGCCCACTGCCACAAAGACTGAGAGTCCGCGAATATGCTTTTTGAGGTCATCTTGCCCCGTCTTGAGAGAAGAATACCTAGAGCTCATTCTTTTATTCGCCATGGTTAGAGCTCCTATCCGAGCTAAGAGAGCCAAAGCTGAATCCTAGAGAGGGATATCCCTAGAGAAAGACGACTTCACGGGAGACAGGGCATCAACAAGAAACACATAGCCTTCATCAACAGAGCCAAAATGAAAATGAGGCAGAGGGAGGGGAGCTTTTGAATTAAGGCGAGGAGCTATATGGCTTGTGCGTCCTGTCAAGGAGAAGCTGGCTCACACAAGAGGGGAGGATGAGTAGTTAAGGCATGGCAGAGGAGGAGGCCACATGTTCATGAAGCATCCACTGGGTCGAACGGAGGATAGTGTGCAGGACGAGGCCGGGGAGAGGGAGACACGATCCTTCGAGGAGGAAAGGGGTAAGTTCATTACAAAAAAAGGGGGTTGGTTTAGGTTAGGGAATGAAATTAAAACTAACACCTTAGTCGTTATAAATCATGGAGCCTTGAGGAAAGGAGGTCCCTTTGTTGGCCAAGTGATCAGCTAGGACATTGTTTTTTATGAGTATGTGGTGAAATGAAGTGTGAGGGGGTAGATTTAGAAGGGAGATCTCGTCAAATAATTTTTTGCAATTAATGGATCCTATGGAGTATCCCGAGTGCATATTTAGGATAACTTGACAAGAGTCACCAAAGACGAGAATATTTGGGGTGGATCCCCAATCTATCATTTCTAGGCCATGAAGGAGCACCAACCATTATGCCTCATTGTTTGTCTTGATTCCAAGGCCCCAAGTGAAGGTCTTCACGATTTTTCCACTGGGGTCGAAGATGACCCCTCTCGCACCTTCCTACCCAGGGTTTCCTCTTGAGGCACCATCAAAGAATAGAGAATGAGATTTTTGCTCTTTTCTCCATTGAGCAAAGTCATCAATATTTTTCCTGATTTCCCAAGATTGAAGGGCCCGAGAGAATTTGGACTGAGGGGAGATTTAAGGAAGGAAGAGTCTGCACCATCTTGATTCCTTAGTTGAGAGATCTTCTGAGGAAGGATAACCAACACCTTTTGAATCTAGGCATTCAAATATCATTCCAATTTCCTTTGAAGCGATTTGAGCAGGGATTTCTTTCTTGCCTTCAAAGATAATTATGTTCCGAGCGAACCAAATTTGCCAACATATATTTTTGGGGATGATGTTGAAAATTCTTTGGAGAGTGGGTTTTTTCCAAATAACTCCAGGGAAGAGAGGATTCCAGGCAACAAGAATCCGTTGAAGATGTCATCGACAAGAGAACCAAGAGCGCAAATCACTCATGACTGCCCTCAAAACTTGGATGGAGAAGTTACACTGAAGAAAAAGATGGGAGGCAGTTTCTGAGTGTGAGTTACAAAAGACACATCTGGAAGGTCCTTTGATCCCTCTTTTAGTGAGGTTGTACACAGTAAGGAGCTTATTATGCATTAAAAGCTATAAAAAGGAATTAACTTTGGGTATATAGTCGGAATTCCAAATTTTTTTCCAAAAGTTTGCTTGAGGCTAGGTGGCATTGGAATCTAGGATACGGTAGCCTTCTTTGACAGAATAGAAGCCCTTATTACCCCAACCAATGGAGTCCTTTGTTCGTCGATGAAAGGGAGATTTCCCATGTAAGAACGAGATGAATTGATCATAATCCAGCTTGAGATGATCTGGGGGATTGAGAGCTTTCCAATTCCTCCAAGTCCCAGAGTGGTCCCATTCTGAGATGTCATAGAGAAAAATGAGGTTGTTTTCATGAGTTCATTTGGAGTGCTCTTCTAAAAAGGGAAAGAGGATAATGGAGAGTGCCCGAGAATTTTGTCCATCCAAATCTTGATCCTTTAGTCATTACCTAGTATCCAATAGAGGTCATCTTTGATTATGTTGAAAGAGGATTTGCAGAGGTTCCAAATGGAGGTTCCTTTTCCATCCCAATTACTGTCCAAAATTTTGGATCTTAGCTTCTGAATATATTTCTTTCGGATAACCTCTTTCCACTAAACCTTACCCCCTATTGCCATCCTCCAGACAATTTTTTCCCCTAGAGATTTATTTATTTGCTCTAGATCTATTAGACCTAGTCCCCCTTTAGATCTAGCGGATTTAACCGTGTTCCAATTCACAAGGTGGAATTTTTAATTTTGAACTTTTCCTCCCTGCCATAAGAATTTCCTGATTTCCAAGATGATGTTGTTCATGGCAAACTTTGGAGCCAATGTCATTGAGATAGAGTAGATTGGATAAGATGAAAGAACTGATTGAATTAGAGTAGTCTTCCTGGCTATATTTAGCCATCTCATCCCCCAGAATTGGACTTTGTTCTTGATTTTCTGGATGATAGGACCCCACATCATGGAGGTGGTGGAGATCTTGGAAATGGAAATACCCAGGTATTTGAAGTGAGTCCATTCATATTTTACTTTGATCTTCATGATCTGGGATATATCTCCGATAATTTTGTCATTGCAGTTCCACCCATATAACCAACATTTGTCAAGATTAGCTTTGCTTCCAGAGGTGCAGAGAAAAAGGTCAAGGGAGAGATTAAATGTTCTAGTGATCTGAAGGGAGACGCTTCCCAGGAGGATGGTATCATTGACAAAGAGAGCATGGTTAATGGGATGGGTTCCCCTTGAAAATGAGAGGTTAAGGATAGTTCCTTCTAGTTGGGACCTGTAAAGTCTTCTGCTCAGGGAATCGGCTACAAGGATGTATAGAAAGGGGTATAAGGGGCAGCCTTTCCAGATACCACATTTAGATTTGAAGAAGTCAGAAGGTCTACCATTGACAAGGGTGGAAATCCATGGAGAGTTAATGCAAGCTTGGATTTTCCTGACAAAATTGTGGGAGAAGCCATATTTTTCCAAAATCAAAAGGATAAAATCATGGCTTAATCAGTCAAAGGCATTAGCAAGATCGATTTTGATAGCCATAGATGCTTCTCGCCTTTTTAGGTTGGAGTGAATATCTTCTTGAACGAGGACGATATTTTCGCTGATGAGCCAACCTGCAATGAACCTGCCTTAGTTGGGGGAGATGAGTTTGGGGATGATAGATTTAAGCATGATGGAAAGAATCTTGGTAAAAATTTTATAGGAGGAGTTGCAGAGGGAGATGGGGTGGAAACACTTAATATAGGTGGGATTGGGTTCTTTGGGAATAAGAGCAAGGGAAATGGAATTAGTATCCCCAACAATTTTTCCTTTAGATTGAATCCAGGAAATAATCCTAACCAAGCCTTTTTTAATTATAAACCAACATTTCCTATAGAAGCAAATAGAGAAACCATTTGGTCCAAGGGATTTTTTTGGATGAAGGGACCATATGGCATTCTTAATTTCATCTTCAGAGATGGGGGTGTCTAGAGCATTTGGGTATTTTTGGCCAATAAGAGTGGGAATGTCTAAGATCATATCCATCATCTCATCCTGTGTAGTCTCCTCCTTTGTCATGTATAGGTGTTCAAAGAAAGTTTTTACCTCGTGCTTGATTTCATCCTGGTATGTAAGTTTAGTCCCATCATCCTTGATGAGTTCCTTTAGGGTGTTCCTCCTTTGTCGCTCCTTGCATTAGTTATGGAAGAATTTGGTATTTTGGTCTCCTCCTTTTAGCCAAAGGTTCTAGGAGCATAGTATCCAGACTTATTCCTCCTGTCTAGCTGTGATATGGATTCTTATATCAAGTTCTCTTTCTTGGTCTATATGGTCACTAGTGATTTCTTCTTTTTCCATTTTTTCTTGTAGAGTACCTGGATTTTTAATTAGCTCTGATTTCCTTTCCCTTGGCTCTTGGTAGTTTTGAGCAACCCAGAGTTTGAGATCGGTCTTAACTTGCTTTATATTTTTCTCCCATATATAGCTAGGAGAACCTACAATGAAGATGTTACATGCATTTTTTTATAGTAGACAGATCTCCCTCTGATTCTAGTCATAGAGGGTTGAATCTGAAAGGGAGCGGACCTAGATTCCCAATGTGAGACAGGAAAAAGCATAGAGGTTTTTGATCTGAAACTGTTGCAGAAAACATCTTGGAATCAAGAATGGCTGAGTTATTGAGAAAGGAGGTGCTTATGAGAATAGGATCAAGCCTTGCATCTATGTTCCCGGGGTCAATCCTTTTGTTGCTCCAAGTGAATTTTATTTTCTTTGGCTTGATATAAATTAAGCCCTAGAGGGATATGATGTCTTCTAGTGTTTCCCCAAAAGGGTCCCGAAATTTGGAGCCCCCTTTTCTTTCATCAGCCGAAATGGTAACATTAAAGTCACTAGCTATGATACAGGGAAGGTGCATCTTTCCAAGCCTTTGGTATTCCAAGTTATTATAGAAATCCTCTTTGCTTGCCTGGATAGTGTGCCCATAGATATTCCCAATCCAGAGAGTTTCATTGTTGTCTTTGTCTTCTAATTCAACGAAGAGCCAGTTTCTATTTTCTGAAGTTGAGCACAGAGAGTATCTTTGTTTATCCCACCAGGTGAGGATCCCCCCTGAGGCCCCAAAGGTGCTGACATCTTTACCTTCGCCTCTGGTCTAGATTTTATTCATTATTTTTAAACAATATTTTGCATGCATTTTTGTCTCATGGATGATGAGGATGGAATTTTCCTCCATAGTCTTGAATCTTTTGATGGTTTCTAGATTTTTCTTTCCTCCCAACCCTCTACAATTCCAAGAGACAAGCTTCATTATTTCTTGGGAGGGTGGGACACCTTATCCTTTTTTTCTTCATCGACGCTAATTAGGTACTTACTAGCTTGGGTATTTTTTACTAATAATTCTAGGCTAGCTTGCTTCCCTGTCTCTTTCTCCCTGGATGCTTCTATTTCCCTGATGAACTTGTTTGGTTTTCTTCCCTTTTTAACTAGTGGTTCTAGATCTTCATCTTTACTCTCTGACGTTTCTTCAGTTTCTGCCTTTGCCCTAGATCTGGTGACCGAGCCTCCAGAATTCATTGAAGCTTCAGATATTGCTTTTGGATGGGCTTGAGAGGGAATAGGTTGAGTTTCTAGGTCTTCCTGGGTAATTCATGGTGGGTCTTCTTTTGGGTCAAGTGCATCATTGGGATTTTGGGCTTTTTCTACATCTCCCATATCCTCTTCTTCATTGTCTTCACTTGAGACAACCTGGAATTTTTTTCCAGCGACCTTCTTATTGGTGATGGGATGTGCTTGTGGGAATGTGGCCTTGACGTGTTTCCTTCTATTAAATTCATTCCATCCTTCAGCGTAGGTCTCTTATGTACTGATATTTGCTGGCTTTTTTGGGGAAAATTTTGCAAAATTCACATATTCATGGTAGACTTTGCACTTGAAGGGGATTTGCTCGTAGTCGATCGTCTGCAAGTGGTTCCATCCATTCATTGAAAGGTTGATGGCCTCAGGGAGGCCCTTCTCTAAATCCACTTCGGCATAGGTCCTGGCACAAGAAAACATAGGGAGTTTGCGTTCAAATTTATCAATATATTTGCCCAAGGTGTTTCCTATTGAGTGGAGTCCTCATCATTCCAACAATGGAGAGGAAGGTGGGGAAGCTTCACCCAGACTAAAACAATAGTGGGAATGTATTTCTCAAGGTCGAAGAAGAGGTCCATTTGTTAAGATACATTCCTTTAGGCCCCATGAAATAAGGCTCGTTCCTGAAAACGAGGCCACGGTCTTCTTTCTTCTCAAAGATAAAAACAAAGTATCTTTTTCCACAGAAGATTTGTTGGACTTCTCCTTGAATGAGCGACCACCAGTTTTTGCTTAGCTGTATTTCGATGGCCCGGGGGGAAGGCCAGAGGCTCGTAAAGAGCCCAATGAGACCTTTTTCAGAGAGTGTGACTACTTTACGCTTGGATATAGCGAAGGAGAGTTTTACATCTAGGATTTTAGAGCGCTTGACAAACCGAGAGTTTGGGGGGAAAGAACCAGGGGCGGTGGGAGGGGTCAGGGATGCCATTATGTGCCGAAAGCGATCTTCAAAGTTTCCCTCGCCTTTGGACTCAGGATTTGGAGGATCCATAGGTAGTGGCTAGTAGGCCCAAGACCAACCGAGACCTGAATAGAATTGTAGAGGCGAGGGAACCCTAGAGCGAAAAAAACCCATACGAGAAATTAAAAAATATGTTACTAAAAGTAATGAAATAATTAAATTAAAAAATATATTATAAAAATATATTTGTTAATAGTAAAAATTATAGAGAGATGACACAATGTTGCATATAAGTACAAATTTCAAGTATAATAATAGTAAAAATTAGAGAGATGACATAATGTTACATATATGTACGAATTTCAAGTATAAAATCAGTATGATATATTTTATGGACGACCATGGTGTTGAATGTAGATTTGAGGTTTAAAAAGAAGATAGTCATTATTCCATTGTTAATAATTCGTTTTTTACGTAGAATCATTTTTTTATATAGACATGTAGAACCAGTTTTTTATATAGACATATAGAATAGGAATGTTGTGCATTTGACCATATCTCTCTCTTTATTTTAATAGATATTATATTTAACAACTTAACCAATAACTTAGTTATATTGTTTATTATCATTTGTTCTCGTACCATACCTAACCACACTGCATCAATTTAGATCTCAATCCACTTTGTTTATATATTTCTCACAATTTTAATTTTCCTCTACATCTTCTTTTGATATTTCCTTAACATAAATCACAAAATGAATAAATATATAATCTTGTTGAACAAAGATAATATATATTAATCATATATCTATATGATGTAGAAACACAATGATACCTGAAATTCATTCAACTTCATTTATTTGGTGAATATCTTATTTTAATTTCTTACAGATTAAGCATTTGGCTAAGTCTAGGAACTCTACACCTATTTTCATCAGCATCTAAAACTAGGAGTCATATGAACGTAATATATAGATTTTAAAATATTGAAAACAAGATGTATTGATTTGCCAAATTTTGATTACTTGGATTATAAGGAATGAGAAGTGTCGCTCCATTTGAGAGGAGGTGGTGCTTTGGATGTTGTTGTTGCTTCCACCACCTCCTTGACCACCCCTCCACAAATCATCTTCTACCTATATGTTGAGTTCTTTTTTATTTCACCAATAAGATCACACTAATGAAGGTTGCATGAGCTATTTGGATGGGTTGTGTTCAACATGGATAATTTTTAGGAGGGTGCACTCATTGGAGGGTACAACCACGATACTTTATTTCTTTTAGATGAGGAAACAAAATGAGAAGATTTTATTTCGTTTAGATGAGGAAACAAAATGAGAAGAGTTGTGTCATGATACACATATTTTCACACCTATGAAAATATCAAAACTATAGGTGAAGTGCAAGGTAATGAGCATGTTTTGTGTTATTTGGTGAGGCAAATTGCAAAAAATTTATATATCACTTATAAAAGACAATGTGAATAGTTCTTCTATAATCAATGTTGCAAGTTTTGACTTGTATATGAACAACCACTAGGGGAAGAGTTGTATAGTATTATTATGGCATCATGATGCACATATTGTCACACTCAAGAGAAATCAAAATTACAAGTGCAACACAAGATCATGAGTGTATTTTATGTCATTTATTGAATCAAATTATTAACCTTGAGAACCTAATTAAATAAATTGAGGGTTAATTGTCTAGAATGACTATGTGAACAATGCCTCAACAAGCAGTGTTGGAAAATGATTGAATGTATAATGTAGCTTTTGGGAGGCAACATACTTAAGCTACCTTTTTGGGAATTTGAAGGAAGTTAATTTCTTTGTTGGACAAATTTCTTCTTAGCAAAGTGATTTCTATGGTATAACAGGTTGAAAATCTTGAATTTATCTCTTTGTTGGGAGAACTTATTTTTGGCAGAGCGATTTCCCTTGTAGGAGATTAACATATTTGCAAATAAGAATTGGAAGTGCATGCTTGTTAGTTATTGTAAATTTTTTTTATTGATGTGGTAGCTTGAATTGCGCTCCTGTGGAATCCCTTGTGATGCCAATGGTAGTAGATTGAAACCATATGTTAATGCAACCTACAACTACAAGATGAGGTGTGTGTGTGTGTGTTGTCTTAGGAGAGTTTAATCTATGTAAAGGTTGTAATTTTGTCATTGCACCGAGAGTAGTAAGGTGCATCTACAACCTAGAATAATAAAGATGTTGTCACATTTGTCATGTGGGTAACACTTACATGTAAGATTCCAAAAAATATAATACTTATAATAAATGATAGTAATATTATATGTTAACCGGATTTTGAAATTTTGATCTGTGGAGGTCGCGATCTGAGGAGCTGCGTGTGTTGAGCCTGCGAGTTGGAGGGGCGCGTTGAGTTTGTGCAGGATGGTAGCCCCTGGGGGTGGGGAGGAGGCCCCCCCCCTTTCTTTTTCGGAGGTGGATGACTTCAGAAAGCTCCTCTCTG
>LPNX010531265.1:278113-303737 GCA_001517045.1 Pseudotsuga menziesii | reverse complement strand
GCAGACGCTGAAGCCAATCGGGGAGTCCAGCTGAATAAAAGCCAGCTGATAATTAATGAAGAAACTACAATATTCATGATCCCTTAAGGATCAAGCTGGACATGGCTGCTAGTAGCAGTTCAGTATTTTTGGAAGTAGCCTCTTAGATAAGGTCATTCACATCTTTTGTCTTAGGTAGCAGAATGAAGAGGAAGCCCAGGAAAAATCTCTGGATTAAGCATTGTAAGGCCCTGGCAGCCCCTTTGCCAGATTTTCAATAAACCTCTAACCGTTTTCGTAAAAAAAAAAAATATTATATGCTAACCAAATATAGGTACAAATATCTCTCTATATATGAAAGAAAGTTGTTATATACACCTAATATAGAAATTTCTATATAGATAAATAAAAGGAGAGATACCAAATTTATACATAAATAGAAAAGATAGATATTATATTTACATAAAAATATTGTTGCCTATCTTCATCTACACCTAGATCCATCTTAACTGATAAAAAAAACATACATTTTAAGATATTTGATCTCTCTCAATGTTGATAGATCTAGAGTAGAGATAGATCCTATGCTAGTCTAAGTACAACCCAATATGATAGAGATGTTTCCATTTATGTCATGTGGGTAATGCTTACAATCATATGTCGCCTTAAAAAATAGAATAATAATAATAATAAATGTTAGCAACCATAGATACAAGCATAAATAAAAATATCTTTATACATATGAAAAATAGATATTTGATACAACACCTCATATAAAAACAAGATATAGGAGATAAAAAATAGATAGTATTTATGTTTATGGTTGAAGATATTATTTTTATTTATAATTGTGTTCTAACAATTTGTATGATACTACAACTAACTTAGATTCATCTTAAATGATAAAAAAAATTACACCTCGACTTGTAATTTTACATATCCATATTTTCATAAGTTGTGAATTTAAATTCTATGGAGTTGAGGAAGATAACAACTAACCTAAATCTATCTTAAATGATAAAAAAATTTACATCTCAAGAAATTTGATCTCTCTCAATGCTTGATAGATTCATATTTAATATGGATCTAATTAAATGAGATCACCACGATAAAAGTGTGAAATTTGAGTCAACGATCTTTTAGAAGGGAAATTTAAAGACAAAGGAAAACATAAGATAACTTTGACAGTGGAATTTTTTATAATGGAAGAATCATCCAAACTTGAATATGTAGTTGAGAAATGTGACAATGAAACATATAGAGATTACTTGTTTTTTGAAGGTTGGATCTTTGATATAGGAAGAAATAAAAAAAAATTAATTCAAGAGGGTTGTCGTCTAAATAAATCAAGAATTCGAGAATTTCAATAATTTGAGATTTTGGTAATTTGAGGAATTCAAGAATTCATGATATTTAATTTATTTGAGAATTCGATGAATTAGAAAACTTAAAAAATTAGAGAATTCAAAAAACGTGAGAATTCTACCCTGAAGAAAATCATGAGATAGCCTGATAGAATCCATAAAAAATTATAGATCTTAGAGAAAAAAAAGTTACTTTAAGAAACTTTTCTTTTATAATATTAATTGTTAAACCCTTTCGCTAATCAAAATCAATACAAACTCAAATTCCATAGAGCTCTTCCCAAATAAATCTTGAATGTTTATTATTACTAAATAATAAAGCCACATGTATTGTATCTTAAATTTTAAGCCTTCTTTTTAATTTTACAATTTAATAATTAAAATTATAAAACTCAAAAAAATTAAAATTTAAAATACAATACATTTAGCTTTATTATTTAGTAATAATAAACATTTATTATAATAAATATAATTAAGTAAAGCTAATTATATCGTACAACTACCTATGAACCAAATAAAAAATTACTCAATCGTTAATAATAAAAATCTATATATTAGTTTTCTTTGATGTGATATTATCAATACCTCACACTAAATTCCTAATTAACTCATTAAAAAGGAACATGGTGGGACCAATTGCATTAGTAACTTATCCTTTCAAGCGTGTCCAGCTCATCCCACACGTTGTTTCTTCTGTAGACAACTTGATCTACCAACTACTTTGCTACCCTCCAGAGGTGCTTCTCACACGTTCTCTAAAGACCCTCCTAACCGAGTAAGGTTTAGCTTTCTTTTAAATATAATTAAAATTTAGATATATGAATTTGTAGGATTCCCTACTAAAATCATCCTTATCAATAATATTATTAACCATAATTTATTGTATAATAAATTATTATACATCATAATTGTGCCTTCCATATCACTAATAGATCAAATTATAAATGGTTGGAAATCTCTTTTAACGAGTTACATTCTCGCTTGTCACTTAAGCTTCCTATGGTATAGTAATAAAGTTCAACTCCCATTATAACTCACATAATGGATATCTTCATATAATGAAGTTTATATATATATTCATCTACACTATGTAGTGCATGAATAGTGTTGTGATAAATAAAATGTAATCATCAATAATGATAAAAATATTATAAAGTTTTAAATTGTAAATAAAGTGTAATGAATAATAATAATAAAAGTATCATAAAGTATTATCTATATTTATGTGTATGTGTATGGCATAATGTTATGATAAATAAACAATAATAATATTATCAAGTATAAAATAATGTCGGTAAATAAATGGTAACTAATAATAATAATAATAATAATATAAAGTATTATCTATATTTATATTTAAGTGTAGTAGGTGTTTTTTTAAGTAGATGATGATATGTTTAATTTTAATTGTTTATCTAGATTATCCACTTAGTACCATTTTACTCCACTTGTCATAGCAGCTTCATGAATAAGAGGGCACATGTGTTACTCCATTTTGATTATACACTTATTACCATTATACTCTCCTTGTCAAAATAACTTCATGAATGAGGGGAAGATGTGTTCCTCAATTTTGACTATCCACTTAGCACGGTTCTACTTCACTTGTCAAAGTAGCTACATGAACTAGAGGGGAGATGTGTTCCACTTGTCATAGAAACATCTCGATTTGCAACGTGTGAGAAGTGCAACAATAAAGTGTAGGTCCATTGTTTTTCATCTTCTTCCATGTGTCTGATCCTTGGTATTCATTATGTGTTATCTTTCTTATGGTAAAGTATCTCTTGGAATTATTCTCTTGTTGAGATTTGGTGATGTATTCGGATTGTGTGGAGCTTTGACACAACAACATCAGAATGGCTTCCTTCACTAGAAGTCCCTTTGTTTGTGTGGCATGTGGGTTTTCTATTAGACTTGTGAATGGTCGTTAGGACCGAGTTCAGAGATGGAGGCAAGATTAGCAAGGTTTTACCCATTGGTTCCTTTGGTCAGATCTTCAATCCATGGATTGAGAGCTTGAAGTTCTATGTCTGCGATACTGTCTATGTCTTATTTTTGCCTTCAAGTTTTGTTCCAAAAATACATTGTTTTTATCATTGTCTATTCCAAAAATACATTGTTTTTATGGTTGTTTTTTGAAATGTTTATTGAGTGTTTTTTTGGTACATATAACTTCCAAGTTCAAAGACGGAGACAAGATTAGCTATGTTTTACCCACTGGCTCCATTAGTAAGATCTTCAATCCATGGGATGAGAACATGAAGTTCCATGTCCATGATACTATTTGTGTGTGATTTTTTCCTTCAATTTATGTTCCAAAAATGCATTGTTTTTACCCACTACCTCCATTGGTGAGACCTTCAATCCATGGAATGAGAGCATGAAGTTCCATGTCCGTGATACAGTCTATGTGTGATTTTTGCCTTCAGTTTTGTTTAAAAAATACAATGTTTTTATCATTGTCTATTCAAAAATACATTCTTTTCATGGTTGTTGTTTTGAAATGTTTATTAAGTGTAACCCTTTTTTTGGTACGCGTAGCTTTCAAGTATATGTTCAACTAGGGATGAGTACTCCTTATTCACTGAATCCCTTACAAATTTATAGTGCATGTTGTGACTTACTATAACTCTTGCTCTATTATTTCCTTCTAGCCATGTTCATATCCAAATTCAAATTAATGGAATAACGTTGATCACCCCTACTCAAATTCAAATGAATGGAATAGTAGTCAAAATTTCAATAAAGGCAATGCCCATATACAAATTCAAATTGGCCATGACATTTGCCTATACGTTTCTATCCCATCATCAAACTTCATCGAGCTGTCTTCATTGGATATTTATCTGGTTCTCTCATAAGAATAATTTGTCAAAGAATTTCTCATCTCAACACCACAAGGATGAATTTTTTTATGGTATTCTTTGGGCCCATCCCAAGAATAAGTCAAATCCATTTCACAACCATGGGATGTTGCAATACCTCTAGTTGTCTTCTTACCAAGTATTTAACAAATGGTGGCTTGTTAAGCAAATCACTTGGTCTTTTATTCATTATTCTTACTCAAACTTCGTAGAGATATGTAATTATTATTTGAAAGAATCACAATGTTAAAACAACAATAAAGAATCAATAACATGTTTGAGAATAATGATGTGACATTCTTACATATTTTATAAATTGTTTATAATCACTATATTTTTGGAAATTAACATTTCAAAATTAAAAACAGATTCAAGTAAGAAGACCCCACACACTAAATTGGCCTCCTTCAACTCTTTATCCAGTGAAATGGCCCTCCAATATTCAATATAATGGCATAGTAAAGTATGCTTAAATCAAGCTGCCATTGACTCAGGATTTTACTATGTGATTTTCCATATGAACAAGTGGCACTCAAAATGACATATTCTGTCCAATATTATGTTGCTTGTAACACACTAAGTTGCATGAAAGATGGCATAATGAAGCATACTAAATCAAGTTGAGGATTGATTTATTTTTTACAATATGACTGTTTATATAAAAACATACTTAACAACTAAGGTTGGGCTCATCTCATAGTTTTCACTCTAGTCATCAGATACAACATTTGCCTCAATAAAACAGTCATATCGTAGTTATAGTTTCCACCGTTAAAAAACATAATGATTATTTTTTTATAAGTTTTTAAAAAATATTATATTTAAAAATAACATTAGAATGTTGCTTATTTTCAATCCATAAAAAACAACTTATTAATAGTAAAATAAAATCATTAAATTATTAAAAAAATGTGTTACAAAATTCATCAATAAAAAAACAAATTATTATTAATAGAAAAATGACTTGATAATACAACAAATAACTTATTGATAGTAAAATAAATCATTAAATTATTAAAAAATATGTTACAAAAGTTGATTCAGTTTTTTACAATGTGACTATCCCTATAAAAACATATTGATTATTTTTAAGATAAGTTTTTGAAAAAAAATGTTTTTAAATATTTATTTTAAAATAATATTAGAATTATTTCTTAATAGTAAAATAAATCATTAAATTATTTGAAAAGATGGACATGATCGTGAGGATGCGATGAATGATCATTCTGCTAAAAAAATTCTTGGAGCGGGAAGATAGGATATCACCTTCGCTCTCAGTTAGTACATACTGAGTAATCTAATGGCGTCAGACGGGGATGGGGGGCAACATGCCCCTCCCAATCACCCTCCATCAAACCAAGAAATGGCCCAGTCGACAAATCTAGCTCTATAGAACCAATATCCATTGGAATCGGGATTAAAGAGGTTATCATTCTTGAGGGAGAAAAGGGAATTCCAGCACAGGGGAAAGATCAGTCAACAAAACGGGAAACGAGGAGGCATAACACCCAAACATGCATCGCCTGCATGGAAGACAGGCCTTGCCTTAATCTATCAACGGAAAGAATCAATGCACGAGCCCAAAAAATGAAGGATCACGCTCTTATAGGAAAATTCATGGGATTTTGGCCAACTGAACAGGCCTTACGAGGATGGATAGCAACAAAATGGAAAGCTAAACCTCACTTTGATCTACAACATGGTTCAAAAGGGTTATTTACCATAATATTTCACCTCATGGATGATAAATCTAAGGTAGAAGAAGATGACCCCTACTTCTTCAATACGACAGGTCTTTATCTAGGAAACTAGATGGAATGATTCAGCCCAGAAAAGGAAGATTTCTCATGGGCCCTGTTTGGATCTAGATGTATTCTGTACCACAAGAATACTGGGATGAGGAAACCCTTAAAGAAATTGGTAATACTCTGGGAACATATATCAGATCTACTGATTAGACAAAAATGAATAAGTACACTTCCTATGCCAAGATCTATGTCTATATGCATATTTCCAAAGCCCTCCTAGACGCAATTTTTTTTAACTCATGAAGATTCGGACTGGATCCAACTTCTTGAATATGAACATGTTCCATTTCACTGCTGCAAATGCCATGAGCATGGACACCTGTTCAGATATTTCCCGCTCAACAGATCCAGTATGGAAAATCCGAAGAATGAAGAACAAGATGTTGAAGGGTTCAGGAAAATAGGGGCAAAAAGGTGTAATAATCGCAAAGTTGTGATGGAAAACTTTCAAGAAAATATCCCTACCGCTAGTAATAGATTTACAGTCCTAGATAATCAATTGGAAATTCTGACTGAGGATGCGCTCATGGAAAATCTTGATCGAATCCCCTTGACTCAAGACCCCTCGCTCCAACTGATACCTATGTCGATCAAGTCAGGACCAAGAAATCATCCTATCACACATGGTCTATTTGACAACAGATTGGACCATTTGAACAACCCTTTATTATCTCCTTTAGAGCTTCCAGCAGATATTAGATTAAATGAAGTCATCGATGAGGACATGAGAGAACCTAACTTTAGGAGAGCTTGATCTGCGAAGCATGGAGTATGTCTGCACTCGAAAAGCCTTTGAATCCATTCCTGGACAACAAATACAACTTCTACAGGAAGTGCTTGTCAAAGAGAAATCCTAGAACAAACTTGGAGCTGATAACCCTCCACAAAAGGAAAAACAAAAAACTCAAAGATAACAAAAAGAGAGGTCGTAAAATTGATCTACAATAGTTAAGTGGGTTAGGCAATTCGTTGGTTGAATCAGGGCAGTATGCTCAGCTCACAAAATTCTTCTCTACCTCTTCCCAAGTTATCCAATGAATATCATCTCATGGAATGTCAGAGGCCTCAATGGATCCTCCAAGCACAGAATCCTAAAAAGGAAAATTCTTCAGGACAAGTCCTCTATCTGTAATGTCCCCCTCTAATTAAGCATCCAAAACACCCGCTAACCTACTTAATTCCCATAGGTTCAAGTGGGTATTTCTTGAGAGGGAATTGAATGAGGGAATTTGATACTTAGAGCAGAACAAGGCATTCATTCAGTGTCAAGTCATCAGTTGTATAAAAGAAGCCTTGTTTCTTTAGGCTTAAAAGTCAACATCAAAATAGAATTGCATGCATGCAAAAGTGAAGCGAAAACCCTAAAAGTGACAGGAAAAACCTAAAAGTACATGAGACTCTATTTAAGACGGTTATGAGAACAAAGAAGATATCTATTGTTATTGTTGATTTATTTTGGAGTTTCGAGCAGCAGCACAACGTGTATCCGCGACAATTGGGGTTGGAGAGTCTTTAGCTAGCGAGGGTTCGACAGTGAGATATCTGCCCTAGTCTCTTATTGGGATAGATCATGCAAGTTTATCCATTGCATCCATCATATAATACAGTATTCAGAGATCCAACACATTCCGAAGGGTTGTTAGCAGATCCACTTTTTGCAACTGAAACTAGTAGGGAAAACACAGAAGGATTTGTTGGGACCATAAAACCCAGTCTTTCCTCCGCATGTCATTTTCCTCTTTCTCAACAGGCCTATCCTATGGTATGTAGTGATTATCAGCCATCGATTTTGTCACATGCCCCAATTTTGCAAAAAAATAATATTATCATAATTGATTTTATTTCAAGACAATATGTTAAATTTTATGCTAAGTTGTAATTGATGACTCAGCAAAGTCAAGGATGTTGAATGTAATTCTGAATATTTTAATTTTAAATAAATAAAAGTGGAGACAACAGCTTGGGAGAGCTGTTAAAAGAGTGTTTACTGGTCAAGTTGGTGGAGGATACTGAGTGGAGAGCAAATAGACAAGTGGCAGCATCCTCAAACACTTCCAATGTTGCAGGTGGCAACCTCCCTACATTTGGGGTCATGATCCCCCAAGAAAGTGGGATCAGAGCAGGTGGCTCAATTAATGACAACTAACCCAAAAAGACCTAGGCAATCTTAATAAAAATTCCCATTGAAGAGAGCTGAGGCTTCTCATTCATAGAAGAAAATCATTCAGGTGAATGTACTTCAGAGAATTTCATTGGGAAGAGAATTTGTGGAAGGTGTTTGAGGGGTAAACTGCAGAAAGTGATCTAGTGCAGCTTCTTAGCTGAAAGATCTTACTGTTGAGTGTAGAGTGATTACTGAGTCATTGGACTAGTATTTGGTTCTTTGCTCCACCAGTTCTCAGCCAAGGAGACCAGGAATAGGCTCGGGGGTCCTGAGAAGACGTTGTTTGAGCGCTCTCCAGGAGTTGGTAGGGAGGAACGGCCTCCCAACACTGTTGTTGTCCAGCTTAAACAGGTTCTACAGTCTTTTATTTTACTGTGTTTAAAGTTTATATCTGAGATTTAATGATTAATGAATGATTAAATGTTTTATAGTGAACTGATAGAGATTGTAATCCTTGTATCAAAAAGTAGAATGTTGAGTTAACTTAATCTAGATTAAGTATAAACTAATCTGGTAATTGTTTCTTTTATAGCTAACTATTAGCTGTTAGTAAACCGTCGTCTCAGCATTTTATGTTCCTTTTAAAATTTTAAATTTTTGTGTAAATTTGGGGTTTTGACATGTGGTATTAGAGCACAAGGTTCAAAAACTAGGCCTTGATGAAGCCCAACTAGATTTTAGGAAACAGTAAACTGAATTATTATGCTGACACATTTTTCTTTTAAATGTTATTCAACAAAGAATTGTTTTCTGAAGTTTAACAGACAGGTATGGAAAGACTGGAAGAGTATGCAGAGGAGGAATCTACAGTTACTGAAACAGGAAATCTACCAAGAGATCCTATACCAGAGGATTTAACTACGAATTCCTCAGAATTGTTACAAACTGTAAAAGACCTAAAAACTAAAATGGAGTCTGTAAAGCAAGAAAATGAAAGGATTCTGAGGGCTCAAGAAGAGCTGAACCAGATCCTAATTGAAAAGTTTCAAACTGAGGGAAGGGGTAGAAGAACAGAATAAGAAGATCCAAGTCATCAACGTAAATCTAAAAAGATGAAACATACTAAAACTGAAAGTAGTTCATCTTCTGAGGTGTTTGGTGAACAACGAAATTACCATTCTACCAGTGACAGTAGTGATGATAATCAATACACTAAGAAGAGGAAATACAAACCTTATGAGGATATTTCCGGGGAATTCAAAAAGTTAAAACCACCAACCTTTAATGGAGAGACTGAGAAGGGGGAGGAAGCTGAATCCTGGTTATCCGGGATGAAGAAGTACTTCCAAATATATAACTATTTTAACCAGTTAAAGGCTAGAATGACTATTTATAACCTCTTAGGAAAGGCTGACATTTGGTGGTAGGATTTGAAAAGAGTTAAGGGAATAAAAGAGAAGAATGTAAACTGGAGTACCTTTAAAAGGTATTTTAAAAAGAATTTTTTGTCTGAGCAATATTATGAGGAGAGAGCCAAAGAGTTTTATGAGCTGAAGTTAGGATCAATGACAATGAAGGATCTGAACAACAAGTTCTTAAGTCTACTTAGGTATGTACCATACCTTGTAGATGAGAAACCAAAGGTACAACGATTCCTCAGTTGTCTACCTTATCATATTAAGGACATGATTGAATATGACAACCCAAAGACTTTAGAAGAAGCTATGAGGACGGCTAACTTCTATTTTGAACAGAATCAAAAGAAGAAAAGCTTGGCCAACTGGAAAGCTAAGAAAAATAATAATCAGTTTGAACAAAAGAAGAAGGATTTTGTGCCTAACAGAAATTCCAAGAACAATAAGGCCAAAAATTATTCTAATAACAAGAATTTCCAAGGAAACAAGAACAATACACCCAACAATTAGAATAATTCTAAAGGTAAGGAATTTGCAAATAATCATGGAAATTTTACCAAGAACTTTGAGCGCAAAGAGCCTATCAAGTGCTGGGAGTATAATGGCCCACACTATGCTTCAGTCTGTCCTAATCGGATGAAGACTGTTAGCAACATTCATACTATACAGGAGGAGATGACTGTTGGGGAACTAGCAAGGACCGTGCCCAGAATCAACGCAGCCTTGGAGAATCGACAAGTTGAATATCAAACTTCCATGTTGGAAGTAGAAGGTATGATAAATCAAACCCCTATAACTATTTTGATTGATCCAGGAGCTAGTATCAGTTATATTGCACCTAAAATAGTAGAAAAATGTAAGTTATCTGTTGAAAATTTTGAGAATTCTTGGTTGGTACAGTTAGCCACTGGTGCTAAAAGAAAGGTAACTTGCTTTGTAAGAGAATGTGCAATAGTTATGGATCATTTTGAAACTGTTGTCAAGCTTAATGTTTTTCCTCTTGGTTCTTATGATTTGCTGATTGGTATGGACGGGTTAGAACAACATAGAGTAATTCTAAATTGTTATGATAAAACCTTCACATGTTTACACAGTGACGGAAAACCAGTAAGTGTTAAAGGAATTCCTAGAAAAACTACAATAAGGCAGATTTTTGCTTTACAACTTAAAAGAGATGTTAGGAAGGGATGTAAAGCTTATGCAGTAACTATAACTGATGAAGAGATTCTAATCATGACAGATAAGTTAAAATTGGAAGACATACCATTCTTAAAAGAATATATTGATGTATTCCCTGAAGAAATTCTGGGACTACCTCCGAAAAGGGACTTGGATTTCACCATTGAACTAGTACCGGGTGCGGTACCTAGTTCAAAGGATCCGTATCGAATGAACATATTGGAACTTAATGAATTAAAATCTCAATTAAAAGAATTAATTGATAAAAAGTATATTCGACCTAGTGTGTCTCCCTGGGGGGCACCTATCATCTTCGTTAAGAAGAAGGACGAAACTATGCGACTTTGCATCGATTACCGTCAGTTAAATAAGATGACTATCAAAAATCGATATCCGTTGCCCTGCATAGATGATTTGTTTGATCAACTACATGGAGCCACGGTGTTTTCGAAAATAGATTTAAGGTCTAGATATCATCAAGTAAGGATTAAAGATGAAGACATCTTTAAGACGACATCTTTAAGATAGCTTTTAGAACTAGATATGGTCATTACGAATTTGTCGTAATGCCATTCGGGCTTATTAATGCCCCAGTTGTTTTCATGTGTTTAATGAACAACGTTATGCATAAGTATTTAGATAAGTTCGTGGTCGTGTTTATCGACGACATTCTAATCTATTCAAAAACTAAAGAAGAACACAAAGAACATCTAAAAATTGTTTTGCAAGAGTTGTGAGATCATCAACTCTTCACAAAGTTTAGTAAATGTGATTTCTTCAAGGATAAGATTTAGTACTTAGGTCATGTGGTGACCAAGTAAGGGATTTCAGTCGATCCTGAAAAGATAAGGGCAATCGAAGATTTGTCATTTCCTAAGGATGTGACAGATGTTCGATCCTTCATGGGCATTACCGGTTACTACCGGATATTCATTGAAGGTTTTTCAAGGATTGCAAATTTGATAACTTCCTTGCAGAAGAAGGGAAAGAAGTTTGAATCAAATCAGAAATGTGAAGAAAGCTTTAAAAAGTTAAAAACTTTATTAACTAGCACACCTATTCTAAGAATAGTTGATCCTAATAAAGAATTTGTAGTGTGCACTGATGCCTGTAATGATGGCTTAGGCGGTGTTCTGACTCAAGAAGGACATGTTATTGCCTATGAGTCAAGAAAGTTAAAAGTTCATGAAAATAATTATGCAACATATGATCTAGAGTTAGCAGCTGTAATACATGCCTTAAAGATGTGGCGAAATCACCTAATTGGCAGAAAGTTTATTTTAATGACTGATAATAAATGATTGAAGTATCTGTTAAATCAGCCTAATCTAAATGGCAGATAAGCTAGGTGGTTAGCTTTCTTAAGCGAATATGATTTTGAAATTCAGCATATAAAAGGTAAATAAAATAAAGTTGTTGATGCATTAAATAGGAATGCAAGGCTGAATTTTGCAGCAGCTATCAACACCTATGCTACAGATTTGGATGAACAGCTTAAAGAAGGAATAGAACAAGATGAAATTTGCCAGAGTTTGCAAGCTAAAACTAAAGAAAATCCAACAGAAAACTTAAGTAAAGGTTACAGTTTAAATGAAAAATAATTTTTACTCCATAAGGATAGAATGTATGTACCTAACATACCTAAAGTTAAGCTGTTAATTCGGGATGAAATTCATAAAACTCCATATTCAGGCCATTCAGGTTATCAAAAGACTATAACTATGTTAAGAAAAGAGTATTTTTGGCCAAATATGAAGACTGAAGTAGTAGAGTATATTGCAAAGTGTTTTGAATGTCAACAATTGAAAACTGAACATCAACACCCAGCTGGATTACTTCAGCCATTACCCATTCCTAGATGGAAATGGGAGATAATTAGTCTAGATTTTATTACTAGGCTGCCTAGAAACCAAAATCAGAATGATTCTATCATGGTAGTAGTTGATAAGTTAAGCAAAGCAGCTCATTTTATACCTGTTAAGACTACTTATAAAGCTGCAAACATAGCTGATATTTTTTTTAAACAGATTTTTCGATTGCATGGAGTACCAAAAGTCATAATCTCAGATAGAGATCCTATATTTATAGGAAACTTTTGGAAGTATTTGTTTAAAGGGTTAAACACTACATTAAATTTTAGTACTTCATTTCATCCTCAAACAGATGGACAAACTGAAAGAGTGAACCAAGTACTAGAAGATCTATTAATAATGTATGTGAAAGACCAGCCAGGTAAGTGGGAGGAATATTTACATCTGGTAGAATTTGCTTATAATAATAATTATCAAACATCAACCAGATTTAGTCCTTTTGAAATTTTATATGGACGAAAATGTAATACTCCTATCTCATGGAGTAATCCAGTGGATAGATTGGTATTAGGTCTAGAATTGTTAAAATAAATGGAAGAAATTGTAAAACAAGTGTAGGGAAATCTGAAAGTGGCATAGGATCGGCATAAGAATCAAGCAGACTTAAAAAGAACTCCAAAGGAGTTTCAGGTTGGTGAACAAGTGTTCATCAAGGTAAGACCCAAAAAGAGCTCTCTGAGACTGGAAAGTTGTGCAAAATTAGCACCTCGTTACTATGGTCTATTTGAAATTATGTCTAGGATTGGACAAGTAGCTTATCAATTAGCATTACCACCCAGTTTAAGAGTACATAATGTTTTCCACATTTCCGTATTAAAGAAATATGTTCATGATGCTACTCGTGTTGTTAACTAGAATGATGTATAGGTGGAACCAGAAGGAGATTTTCTGGTGGAACCGTACTGTATCCTCAAACGAAGGGAGATCACACTTCGGAACCGCACCATTGGACAGGTGAAGGTGCAATGGAAGCACCTTAGTCCAGAGGAGGCCACCTAGGAATTGGAAAGTAAAATGTGAGATGCATATCCAATTCTGTTCCAAGGGCATTCGGAAGATGAAGAATAAATAACATCGAGGACAATGTTATATTCTAAGGGGGTGTGTATGTCACATGCCCCAATTTTGCAAAAAAATAATATTATCATAATTGATTTTATTTCAAGACAATATGTTAAATTTTATGCTAAGTTGTAATTGATGACTCAGCAGAGTCAAGGATGTTGAATGTAATTCTGAATATTTTAATTTTAAATAAATAAAAGTGGAGACAACAGCTTGGGAGAGTTGTTAAAAGAGTGTTTACTGGTCAAATTGGTGGAGGAGACTGGGTGGAGAGAAAATAGACAAGTGGCAGCATCCTCAAACACTTCCAATGTTGCAGGTGGCAACCTCCCTACATTTGGGGTCATGATCCCCCAAGAAAGTGGGATCAGAGCAGGTGGTTCAATTAATGACAACTAACCCAAAAAGACCTAGGCAATCTTAATAAAAATGCCCATTGAAGAGAGCTGAGGCTGTTCATTCCCAGAAGAAAATCATTCAGGTGAATTTAATTTAGAGGATTTCATTGGGAAGGGAATTTGTGGAAGGTGTTTGAGGGGTAAACTGCAGAAAGTGATCTAGAGCAACTTCTTAGCTGAAAGATCTTACTGCTGATTGCATAGTTATTACTGAGTCATTGGACTAGTATTTGGTTGTTTGCTCCACCAGTTCTTAGCCAAGGAGACCAGGAACAGGCTCGGGGGTCCTGAGAAGACGCTGTTTGAACGCTCTCCAAGAATTGGTAGGGAGGAATGGCCTTCCAACGCTGTTGTTTTCCAGCTTAAACAGGTTCTACAGTCTTTTATTTTACTGTGTTAAAAATTTATATCTAAGATTTAATGATTAATGAATGATTAAATGTTTTGTAGCGAACTGATAGAGATTGTAATCCTTTAGTTATTTGAAATATTGAATCTGTAATTGATGAAAAATAAATCCTAACCTGTGTTTTTCCACGTCTGGAATGGACCAGACCGTACTCTAGCACGGGCAGTATTTTTTTAAAATAGATGAAGGATATGATAGAAATCTGGATTGAATAGAATTATTATGTATTTTAGAATAATGGAATAATTTATTTCTGCATATAGTTGTTTTCAGGAAAGAATATTAACCTGTCTAGTTAAGTTTATTGTTTAAACCAGACTGTTATAATAATAAAAAAACTAGTAAAGGATTAATCATAATACTTTACAGATAGCAGGTTTATTTCTTTAACAAGTTGTTACAGTAAAAAGGTTATTATTCTAATACAAAAACTTTATTCTATAAAATTATATTAGTAACCTGTAACAGAGGTAAATAATCAACTTAGATAAAGCACTCGTTTATTTCTGTAAAGGAAGAATAAATGTTGTTTTACATAGTTTACTTTATTTGATTATATTATCTAACTATATCTACAAAAGTATATATTTCAAGTAGGGTAATACTAGTATAGTCATGTTATATATTAATTAAGCTACAGTAATATAAAACAATGTAACAAGGAACAACAACAAACCTATCTTTATGTTATTTAAATAAAATAGACTAAATGATAAATAACATTTAATAAAGATTACTTATAAAAAAACTAATTTATGTAAATAATTTAAACAGAAGTTAATTATAAAAGAAAGTGCAGGGTTGAAACCCTCATAACATTAACTTTGTAATTCATAATCAGTTAAATAATAATCCAAGGTTCTGGATTATTTAGTATTATGAACACTAAATCTATGGCAAATTATTACAGTCCTTTAAGGACAGTGGAAAACTAACTAGGGTAATATAAAATACCATATACCTGTAATAATAATTAACTTATTTAATTATTAAATTAAAAACTTATAGAATAAATCAAGAAATTATTTTACACATAGGTCACTTACAGGTAACCTAGCTCAACTATCTGAGCTTGAAATTAAATAATTAAAACATGTTGGGTAACAGGTTAAGTTTTTAACAATACCATTAATGCTAGATAAACATTATACAATAACAAGATTTCTTCTATACATGCGAATAAGGGTAAAACCCTAATATACAAAATTACCTTAAGAGTGCAAATTTTAACTGAGTTCGAGCTCAAGGAGAAAATCACTATGCTTTAAAACTAAACAGTATATGGCATGACAGACCGTAAGATCTATTAACATAACAGTATTTATAAACAAGTAAAAACAACATTTACAAGTAACGGCATAAGCCGAAGTACCCTGCTAACAGCAAGGGTTTAGAAATAAAAGAAAAACTAAACAAGTAGACCGAAGAACAGTAACCCACAAAGATCACTTGAAGGCCGTAACCTCCAACCAAAAATTGTCCCCTTAAGGACTGAACAAGCTTGGAATGCCATTGGTTATCCATGGCTTACCCATAGCCAGAGTGTCGAATCTTTCCTCGAAGTATCGTTGCCACAAGACGAGCAAGCTATCACCTACAAGATAGAAGACCTAAGTTTAATTAAAATCATGCATTTCAAAACTAATTACAAAGAAACAAATCTAGTTTTAATATTTTAGAAATTATATTACCTGGCAGTGAAGGTGATATAGCCATGAAGGAACAGTAGCACCGCCACCAGTGAAACAAAGAGCCAAGTCTTCATTCTCGCAGCGACAAAGGAACTAGAAATTCATTTACAAACCATTGACAACAGTAGAAGAAGGAGGCATGGACAACGACCAAGCAAGAACCAGACATCAAATTCGAAGCTGTAACCAACAATGCAATGCACGAAAATGAGATTTACAAACCCTACGACAAGGGTAATGCGGAAAACGCAGCAAGCAAGTTATGTAACTATCTCTGCAAGGGCAAGACACGGAGAAAAACGAACAGGGAGCCTCTTGCAGGCTATAAAACCCTTTGCCACAACTCTCTACAGACCTTGCAGATATCACACACACAGTTCACATAAAGGTTTATTTTTAGAACGGATATGGTAGACTTAAACCAATGTAAGCCAGACTCGGAGCACAACTAGTAACAACAAGGTAACATGGCGGCCATGGAAACAGTTGCAGAGCGGCCCGAAGACCTGAGGAACACAGAGGCGAATAACAAGAGTAGGTTTACAACAATCCTTTATACTTTCAACACTTGGCCCAGAGCAAGCCACGTAGTCATTTAAATTTTAACCATGTAGTGGGTCGACGCTATAGTCACCTGCATGCAATGATTTATAATATAAACTGTGAACATGCATACAAGTATATTAATCATAATATGCTATGATCTTATATATTGTCAACCTACGGTTGTTTGGGTGTCGAACCATTAACCCTCGGATCATTGACAAGTTTAACATGCAATCATCATATAGTTCAGAACTATATTGATTGCAAACCAACGTATTATATTACAAAACCTTACCCGTGAACCAATCGATGGAGTGGTCTAATACCTCATTCCTTTACGAGACCAAGTTATAACGTGAACTTTATAATTGACATGTTTATTCATAATAAGCTTTACATAGACCTAGCAATCGATGCAACATATAGAACTATAGTTTTGCTCAAAATAATTCATGCATTAAAGTTTTAGATCATCGTTAACCATATATCCATTTCATCATGGCATCGATATTACATATATGAATATTGGTAAGTCATGTGTTATCATAACTTTGTTTATGGAGAAATCGTACGATACTTTGGGAGATACCAAGTAAAAGACTATTTAATCACCTAAGCAAAACTATAATATTCATTATAAAGTATTCCTAATAGTCTATGCATGACTAATCTCGTTGCCACCAATAATCATGTTGTGACTCTATAAATTTACACAACATAGTTTTAATAGAATCATGAACGTTATAAATTTTATTTGTTTATAACCAGAATGGCAGGTAAACGTGGATATCTTATAAACAAGATAGTTTATGTGTATTGATAAGTATCATAGAAAAACCATAAATTCAGTGGTGCCATAAACTAGGATATTGGCTATGTGTTTTTTGTTGGAAACACTTTTATAAATTCTTTACATAGCTTAGATCAACGAAATTTAGTAGCTTTTAGCTATTTAGCTCAAATTTGGCATGAACTATTATTTTCACCATGCTTTTGATGAGTAACATAATTTTAGAACTATCTAGTGCTTGAATGAAGTAGTAAATCAATTTTACTTGAAAGCTTTGGCCTGAAATAAACTGTTGTAGTAACTCAATTCAAGAGAAGTATTATAGGAAACTAAGAAAACTAAATGGGATAATCCCACTAGAATCTAAGTCCTTAGAACTACATGTTGCACTATAATGGTTAGAACTCTACAAACAGTAATCTGCACTTCAGAAGATGAACCCCAAGTAGTTGGTTATACTAATACTATAAGTTGATAATGTATAACACTGATAGAACGATCATTATAGCATTATAGGTTTTGCACTCAAAAGTAGAAATAACTTACAACAAAGATCACAAGTTGTGAACCACGAAAAGTATTTTACTGTTGCTACTTACATTTAAGAAAGAAACTCATTTACATGTATTTCATTGATAAGAATAATGGAAGGAGACAAAACTACTTGTTTTACCTCATAGAAGTAGCTTGATATATAACAGCTTATCTACTAGGCTATTTATTTTGCAAATAGAAATATTGTTGGATGATTTATGGATTTAAAGACGTTACTCGATCATTCATACCTGTAGAACCTGTAAGGACAAGTAAGCTTTATGCGTTAGCTTAAATGCTAAGTAAGCCCTGGAATCCAAAGACAATTCCATCTACTTGTCACAAATTTAAAAACTCATCAGCAAACTGAAAGAGGAAATTATGCACAAGTTAAACCTAACCTTGTATCAAAAAGTAGAATGCTGATTTAACTTAATCTAGATTAAGTAGAAACTAATCTGGTAATTTTTTCTTTTATAGCTAAATGTTAGCTGTTAATAAACCGCAGTCTCAGCATTTTATGTTCCTTTTAAAATTTTAAATTTTTGTGTAAATTTGGGGTTTTGATAGGTTTTCTCACCTGGAGCATCTATCAACCAAACAGATTAGTTGGGGGTGTGAGCAGCAGAACTGCCAATCAATGCGCTAGGGCACTTAGAGACAGCCAAACTTCCGCATGTGCCATTTCATCTCTTCGACATCAGCAGACGGACAAGCTCAGAAGTTTCATCCTGAACGAACCTCTCCTCCTACAAAAATGTCACCTTCAGTATGGAGGGTGTTTACGGTACTACGGGGCGGTAACACCTGAGGAAAAGAGCATTATTAGACCACCCATCTGGATCCTTATGCATGTAGCTATCTCTGGAGTCATTATCAGCCAGAGTATTAGTGGTAAGTGTTAATTTCGCTCTACAAAACCCTAACCCTAATTCAACTATATTTTAGGGAATTTTTGCATGGCGAGTTTCTATGCACAGTTATTTTACAAATTTGTATGAGATTGAATGTGCGAGTCAGCACTATCACAGAACATTAGAGAATATTAGTATTTGGGATATTACAGTGGTATCATAGCATGTTCCTTGCCAGCTATGGGCTTGAACATGAGAAGTAGATGAATATAGAAGAGGACACTTTTGTAACCTATAGGAAAAGAAGGAGTAGGTACACAGAGGAATTTGAGGATATCCAACTAGAAGATACCAACTCAGACATGGACCCAACAGGTATACACTCTGACAGGGGAAAAGGAACAGGAGAAGATGAGGACAGAATGGAGTTTCGCAACCTAGTAAGTGCATTGCAAGACTTAGCCAAAGGGAAAAAGGATGTACTTAATGAAATCAATAGATTATCAATGAAACCAGAACCAGGTAATAGCAGTACACCTCTCTCACCGGTAGATAGAGGGTCTACAAGAAGTAGTGGGAAACATGCATACACCAATATGCAGAACACACCCCACATATATAACAGACCTTCCAGCAGGCCTACTTTGTCTCACTTCTTGGCAGATGCAGTAGCTAGTCCAATCATGCAGGTAGAGCCTATTTAACCCTTTGGGGCCTATTTGCAGGAATACAGGGACTTATGGGATGAGTTTCATGCAGCCATGTCTTTTCAGATTCTTGTAACAGGAAGATTAGCAACAGGCCCAGGAATTTCAACAAGGGATTCAATCATAACTATGAGGGTCAGGAAACCTTGGGTAGGTGGACCATCCCAAACTTTGATGGGGCTCGCGGAGGTTCAACGAGGATATGGGTTCAGAAGTTGGATACCTATTTCCAAATCAATCCCATGACAGAGACATACACCATTAAATTGGCTACACTCCACCTGGATGGAGAGGCTCATGAGTGGTGGTACGACAGATTAGTGACATTGGGTCACAACACCATCCACTCCTATAGTGAGTTCACTCAGAAACTCATGAAGCGGTTCGACAAGAAATATCCAGATATACATTTCAGAGAGTTGGCTCAACTCAAGCAGACAGGTAGGGTTGAGGCCTTCATCTCAGAGTTCCAGAGGGTAGTTGTTATGGTGACAAATGTGTCGGAGAGGAGGTTGACTATGTTGTTTACTTAGGCCTTGATAGAGCCACTACAGGGGTGGGCGAAAGCCTACAAACCCACCACTCTACAGGATTCCATCAGCTGAGCCAGAGATCTCCAAGACTCAGTCTTGAAGAACAGGTTCCCACTCAAGACCAACTTTCTGGTTAGGGACAAGGACAAGAAACCTTTCCATCATGACTTACCGAAGAAAACATGGTTAGACGATGACACTAGGAAAGACTTGAGATGGAAGAAATTGTGTTTTACTTGTCAAGAACCATGGGTTCCAGGACACAGGTGCGCAGGAAAGGCTAAGGCTCACTACACAGAGGTATATTCAGACAATGAAGGGGAGGAATATGAGCAGGAAACAACAAAGGAATTGTGGGTAGCAAAAGAGGAGTAATTTCGGGGTGACACACCAGAGGGAGTTATTTCTACACTATCTGGAGTACAGATTCCATAATCTGAGGGTCAAGGGCGTAGTATAGGGCCACAGAGTGGGATTATTGATTGATGTGGAAGAAACCCACAATTTCATTGATGCAGCTTGGGTAGCCAAGAGGGGTATTTCGACAGAGAAGTTTGAGGGATTTATTGCAGTAGTAGTCGAAAACTCTAGCATGGAGTGCAACTATTGGATTCCAAAACTGAATGTCACATTAGGAAATTACCAGATGGCAGATTCATTTTATGTAGTGGGTGTGGTAGATGCACATGTAGTATTAGGCATTTAATGGTTTTATTCAATAGGGAAATATACTACAGACTACCGAGCAATGGAAATGGAATTCCAGGGACCAGATGGGAAACGGGTAGTTTTGAGGGACATGAACACTTATCCCCAAAAACCAGTCTCTTCACAAAGAGTGGAGGTAGTGCTCAGGAAGGATGACATAGAATGGTTAGCAGAATGTTTTTTCACCTTTAGGAAACCTCCAAAGAACAACACCCAACAACCATCATATATTCAGGCCTTATTACAGAAGCACGAAAAGGTATTTCGAGACCTTCCAGTAGGTAAACCACCAGACAGGGGATTTGAGCACATCATTGAGCTGGAGGAGGGGACATAGGCAGTCATCACCACTCCTTACTAGCATCCCAAAAGATATAAGGATGAGATCGAGAAGATGATCAAGGAATTACTAGAGCTGGGATATATTCGGCCTAGTTCTAGTCCCTTTGCATCATTAGTGGTCTTAGTTAAGAAGAAGGATGGCACACTACGAATGTGCATCGATTACAGAGCACTAAACAAAAATACCATAAAAAACAAGCATCCCATTCCTAGGATTGATGAAGTCATGGACGAGCTACGGGGTGCCAAATACTTTTCAAAGATTGATCTTTGCTCAGGGTACCACTCGATCCGAGTAAGGGATCAAGATATTTCTAAAATAGCTTTTCGTTGCCACTATGGTCACTATGAGTTCTTAGTCATGCCTTTTGGACTCACCAATGCTCTAGCCACCTTCCAGTTGTGCATAAACCATACTTTTAGAGCTTAATTATGTAAGTATTTGCTAGTATTATTTCATGATATTTTGATTTACAACAAAACGTGGGAGGAACATCTGAAACATTTAGACAAAGTATTGAGCATTCTAGAGGAGCACTCGCTTTACGTGAAGATCTCTAACTGTGAATTTGGCATGAAGGAGATGTTGTATCTAGGGCACATCATCAGTGCAGAAGGGGTATAGGTTCATATGGAGAAAATCCAAGCTATCGAGGATTGGCCCACGACAAAAACAGTCACGAAACTGAAAGTCTTCTTAGGCCTTTGCACATATTACTAGAGGTATGTTAAGTGGTTCTCCCAAATTTCCGCACAACTCACTAATCTCACAAGAAGGAGGCCTTCACCTTGACAGAATTAGCACATAAAACCTTTGAGGAGATGAAAGTAATCATGAGTTCTTTCCCGGTTTTAGCACTACCAAACTTCCCATAGCCATTTGTAGTATAATGTGATGCATTAGGGGAAGGGATAGGGGAAGTACTGATGCAAAACCATCACCCAATTGAATTCGAGAGTAGGAAATTGAAAAAAATATGAGCGCCACTACTCCATATATGACAAGGAGATGCTAAACATGTTACATGCTCTCACTAAATTCAGACAGTACCTAGTGGGCAGCAAGTTCAAAATTAAGACAGACCATAACAGCCTCAAGTACTTCTTGGAGCAGAAGGAGCCAAATGCACGCCAACAGAAATGGGTCAGCAAGGTGCAAGCCTACGATTTCAAGATAGAGTATGTGAAGGGTAAGAACAATATAGTAGTTGATGCATTATCCAGATGACCCGTTTCATTATCTCTCATGATTATATCCACAGATTGGAAGTCTCTTCTCTTAGTAGAGTACTCCAAAAATAAATTTGCTTGCAAATTATTGGATGGAAAGATTCAGGATGACAGGTACAGAATTATTGATGACATCGTCTATTACAAGAGAAAAATATACCTCATCCCAGAATCACAGGCATCACATAACTCTCCATTATCAAAACATCAAGGTTTCTTGAAGACCTACAGGCAGATCCGAGAGAGGTTCTCATGGAAGGGTCTTAAGGGGGAGGTTATGCAACATGTGTGGGAATGCAACATTTGCTAGCAGAACAAGGTTGAGCACATCCATCCAGTAGGGTTACTTCAACCACTACCAATTCCCGAACAAAAGTGGGAAAGTATCTCCATGGAGTTCATTACAGGGTTACCCAAGGTCCAAGGGCAAGATTGTGTGGTTGATCGACAGACCAAATTCACCCATTTCTTTTCTATATCGTCTGATTACTCCGCATCCCAGGTATTCGAGTTAATTTTTAGAGAGGTCTTCAGATTACATGGGCTACCCAAGACCATTGTCAGTGATCGGGATAGTAAATTCACCAGTGCCTTCTGGCAGGAGCTATTCAAATTGGTAGGGACAAAACTCGCTACAAGTACGAGCTATTACCCACAAAGCGACGGACATACCAAGATTTTCAACAAGTGGGTTGAAGGGTATCTTCACAATGATGTAGTAGGACAATAGAGGACATGCATTAAGTGGCTACACTTAGGGGAATACTGCTACAATGCCACCTACCATATGTCTATCCGGATGACACCTTTTAAAGCATTGTATGGATATGAGGCACTGAGCTTCACTGATCTATATTTTGGAGACAACAGAGCACCCAAGGCCATAGATTGGATACAAGACAATCAATATATCCTTAAGATCCTGAAAGAGAACTTACAGGTAGCATAGAATCAACAGAAACTATACGCAGATAGACACAGGGTTGAGAGGAGCATTAGAGGAAATTTGGGGTCTAAAATGGGCCTTATAAGAAAACACACCAACAATAAATTTTGTGAGTTGGAATTCAAGAACCAATAGAATTTCAATAAAATGAGTCAGCCATAATGGCTGAATTGACATATTTGTCATAAAAGAAAACAACTTTTTTTGTTCGTATTTTCTACATATATCCCTGTGTTTTTACTCAATTTCCGAGTGGGAGAGCTCATTGGATGCGGAATTTAATTCCGCATCCAACGAGTACCCACAATGCATACTTTTGACAGACCCCGCTACCCCAAAATCAAGAAATACCTGAAAAAAATGTGATAATGACAACATCATCACGTTTTTTCATGTATCTATTGTTTTGGGAGTTGCGGGGTCTATCAAAAGTATGCAATGTTAGTACTCGTTGGATGCGGAATTAAATTCTGCATCTAACGAGCTCTCCCGCTTGGAATTTGAGTAAAAACACAAGCATATATGTCGAAAATACGAACAAAAAAAGTAGTATTTTTCATTCTTCCTCCAAAATTAATAACTATTATTTTATTATTTTAACTATTATTTTGTTATTTTCCTTACTAGGCCCATTTTAGGCCTCAAATTTCCTCTAATGCTTCAAGGTAGGAGATATGGTATATTTATGGCTACAACCATAAAGGAAATCTTCCCTCAAGAAGAAAGGAGCAGAAAAACTAAAACTTCGCTTCTATGGTCCTTACAAGGTAATTCAGAAAGTTGGAGAGGTGGATTATGAGCTAGAACTCCTGGAGGAAAGCAAGATTCACAATGTATTTCATGTTTCCAATCTCAAGAAAACATTAGGAAAACACATTGCTCCATCCACTGAGTTACCTCCCTAAGATGATGAAGGGCTATTGGTACTGATTCTAGAGCAAATCCTACAGGTGCGAGAAAGGAAGCTCCAAAACAAGGTGATTTTACAGTATCTGGTGAAATGGAAGGAATTACCTATGGAGGATTCCACATGGGAAGGAGAGTAGGTATTTCAACATCCTAGTTTGCAGTTGCTTGAGGACAAGCAATTTCAAGCGGGGAGGACTGTAATGTCCCCCTCTAATTAATCATCCAAAACACCCGCTAACCTACTTAATTCCCATAGGTTCGAGCGGGTACTGCATGAGAGGGAATTGACTAGGTGAATTTAATACTTAGAGAAGAACGGGACATTCATTCAGTGTCAAGTCATCAGTCAGATAAAAGAGCCTTGTTTCTTTAGGATTAAAAGTAAACATAAAAATAGAATTGCATTCATGCAAAAGTGAAGCAGAAACCCTAAAAGTGACATGCAAACCCTAAAAGTACACGAGACTCTATTTAAGAGGGTTATGAGACCAAAGAATATATCTATTGTTATTGTTGATTGATTTTGGAGTTTCAAGAAGCAACACAACATGCAGCCGCAATAGTTGGGGTTGGAGACGTTGTCTTCAACTAGCGAGGGTTCGGCAGTGACATATGTTCCTTGGTCTCTTATTGGGATAGATAATCCAGGTTTATCCATTTCATCCATCATATACTACAGTATTTGGAGTGTAAGATTAATTTTATGATTTAATCTGAACGACCCATATGAAGAGACGCGCATACTGGCAGCAGAAACGTTTTTCCCTGAGTTCTTGTAACGGATTCGGGAATGGTCTCGAATCTCCTACTCTGATGGACAGGTGGAGAATAACGGCCTTGGGGAAACCGGTCCTCTCTCTGCCTATAAATGGACCTTCAGAAAACCCATCTTCAACCGATCTGAAAGAGTGTATGGCAGCAGGGCTAGAGAGAGAAACCGTTTTCTGTTCTAGTCTGGGATCAAGTTTCCTCAATACATTGCAGGTGCACAGGCGTGTGGATTCAAACTCAGGCTGTCAAGATGGAACCAGGTATTACGAATTTGCTGTATATATTCCGCTGCATTATTTAATGTTTATCAATTGAAGGCTTCAGATCCATAAATGTTTACATTGGTATCAGAGCCTGAGTTTTTAAACCTTCCTTTGATAGAATGCAATCTGGTTCTGCTCCTTTGATTTGTGTGGATGAATGGTTGTTTTGTTGTGTTGAGAGATGCCTGTATTGTTGCATTGAGGCATGCGATGGGAGATTTTTTTAGGGAATGGCAGCTTGCAAGGGGCGTGAACCCCTTTTCTTATGAATGCTTATACTGTGTTCTGGTGTAAACTCAAGATCTGAATTGGGCGTGTGCCTATGCTTTGACAGGAATCTCCAG
>LPNX010531265.1:206545-276411 GCA_001517045.1 Pseudotsuga menziesii | reverse complement strand
CTGTCAAGATGGAACCAGGTATTACGAATTTGCTGTATATATTCCGCTGCATTATTTAATGTTTATCAATTGAAGGCTTCAGATCCATAAATGTTTACATGGAGATCCAACACATTCTGAATGGTTATTAGCAGATCCACATTTTGCAGCTGGAAGTAGCAGGGAAAAAATAGAAGGATTCGTTGGGACCACAAAAACCAGTATTTCATACACATGTCACCTTCCTCTTTCTCAGGAGGCCTATCCTATGGTATGTAGTGATTATCAGCCACCAGTTTGCTCACCTGGAGCAGCTATCATCCAAACAGATCAGTTGGGGGTGTGAGCAACATAACTTCCAATCAATTCGCTAAGGCACTTAGAGGCATCCAAACCTCCGCATGTGCCAGTCCATCTCTCTGGCATCAGCAGATGGAAAAGCTCAGAAATTTTTAGCTCAAACAGACCTCTCCTCCTAAAAAAACGCCACCTTCAGTCTGGAAGGTGTTTACGGTACTGTAGGGTGGGGAAAAGAGCATTATTAGACCACCCATCCGGATCCTTATGCATGCAAATTTCTACAGAGTCATTATCATCCAGAATATTAGTGGTAAGTGTTAATTTCTCTCTGCATAACTCTAACCCTAATTCAGCTATATTTTAGGGCATTTTTGAATGGCAAGTTTGCATGCACAGTTATTTTGCAAATTTGTATGATATTGAGTGTGCGAGTCAACACTATCATAGAACATTAGAGAATATCAATACTTGGGATATTACACTATCATCTTTCTTCAAGAAACTAAATGTTCTGTTGAAGTTGTTTCTACTCTTTTCACTAGAATCTGGAAACGAATTCAGATTATTTCCATCGATGCCAAAGGAGCCTCGGGGGGTATTTCTATCGCCTGGAATCCTTTGCATGTCTCTCTCAGTAACGTTTCCTCCACTGCCCATTCTATCTCTACCATCTTTCACATTGTTGGAACCAATACAAGAGGTCATATAATCAATGTTTATGGGCCTCAACCCCCTACTGTCAAGATCCATCTTCATCATTATCTTGAGTGGTTTTTCCGGCAATATCTTGACTCCCCCATTCTAATCGGAGGAGACTTCAATATGATCCTCAATCTAGAGAAAAATAAAGGAGGTCTGAGATCCCTCTCCACGGAAGATCAGGCCTTCAAAGACACCATTTCCAACAAAGCCCTTATTGACCTTCTCCCATCCTCTGGCTTCTTCACCTGGAACAATAAAAGAGGAGGGGTTCATCATATTGCCAAACGACTAGACCACTTTCTTGTCACGAATAATATCCTTGATTTTGGTGGGGTCCTGGAATATCTCATTCTTCCTACTACGGGATTTGACCATTGCCCTATATCCCTCTCATGGCGTAGTCTAGGTACACCCCTTTATCGACCTTTCCGCTTTGAAAAGTTTAGGCTAACCCATGCTTCCTTCAATGATACTATGAAAGAGTGGTGGACCAATATGCATGTCACAGGAAGATCCAAAGTGTCCATCATGCACCAGCAGATTCGGATTCTTTGAAAAACCTTCGCAAGTGGAATCATAGTACTTTTGGAAACATCTTCAAGGAAAAATATGCTATTCAAAATGAGTTGGAAACCATGCAACCAAACATTATGAATACTGGGTATACAAACGAAACAAAATTCAAAGAAAAATCTCTTTCAGATCATCTTAACAATCATCGTGAATAGGAAGAAACTTTGTGGAAACATAAGTCAAGAGTTGGTTGGATTAAAGAGTGCAAAAGAAACACTACTTTCTTTCATAGATCCACAATCCAGCACAGGATGAACAACAATATTATCCAACTCAAAACCGAGGAAGGCACCATTCTGCAAGAGAATGCAGATCTAGAAAAGGAGCTTTATGGGTTTTACAAAACTATGCTTACTGAACCTGTTGCATCAAGAGTCGAGGCCATTAATCATGTCATAAAGCATATCCCCTCCTTAATTACTGAGGAGCACAATGCCTCTCTTCTGAAACTGATCTCCATGCAGGAAGTGAAAATTGTGGTGAACCAGATGAAGGCAGGAAAAGCTCTGGTTCCTGATGGATTTACCATCAATTTCTTTCATAATTGTTGGGATTTGATAAAAACCGAGGTTCTGGATTTGGTGGAAGAATAAAGAAAGAAGCAGTGGGTTCTCCCTGCCCTCAATGCCACTTACCTTACTCTCATTTCAAAGGAATTTGGCACCAATCACCCTGGTAAGTTCTGACCTATCTCTCTCTACAATGTTACTTACTAAATAATCTCTAAAGTTGTCACCAATCGTCTGAAACCCCTTCCTCCTTTACTTATTTCACTAGATCAATCTGGCTGTGTGGAGGGAAGACAGATACTCGATGGAATCATCCTTGCCCAAGAAATTACCCATTCCTTAAAACAATACAAAATGTCTGGCATGCTCCTAAAGCTTTATCTCTACAAAGATTTCAACAAAATGAGTTGGGAGTTCATTGAGAAAACTCTCCTAGCATTTGGTTTCTATCGTACTTGGACCAATTGGATTATCTCTTTAATCTCCCCTGCCTTTTACTCCATTCTTGTCAATGGTACACCCTCCTCCACAATGGAAGAAGGACTGAGAATAATGCTTAAAGATGTCATCTCCTCCAACTACTTACGAGGTATTTCTCTCCATGGAGCTCACCCCATTGTCTACACCTTGTTTTTGGTCACCCCTTTGTTAAGGAATATCGTACGTTTAAATCCATCTTCGACATATTTTCTAAGGCCTCTGGAACCTCCATTAATCTGGAAAAGTCTCATATCTTCTTTTATAACACCAGCATCACTTTCCAACACAATATCTCCGGAATTCTCAAGTTTTCTGTGGACACTATGCCCTCGAAGTAATTAGGATCCCCCCTCTTTGATTATGTTATCAAGCACTCCTCATGGAAAGAAATTTTGGACAAACTGGAAACCTGAATTACCTCCTGGACCTTTCGATCCCTAAATATGGCTAGTCGTTTAGTTCTTCTCAAAGTTGTTCTGCAATCCATGCCTCTCTATATTTTCTCCAGCCTTGCTGCTCCTAAATGGGTACTCAAACTGATTGAAAAACTTCAAAAAAAAAAATATTTGGGGTTGTGATAAGAACATGAATAGGTGGGCCATGGTAAGCTGGAAGCAAGTCTATCTTCCAAAGCTAGAGAGGGGCCTCGGGATCAGGGACCCTAATATTAATAATAGGGTACTCTCTGCAAAGTCTGGTGGAAATGGATATCTCAAAATAACACTCCCTGAGCTCAACTTTGGAATTGAAAATATAGTAGATATTTCACCCCCCCTCCCCAATCATGTCATATTTGTTCAGGATCCTCCTGGCTCCTCGATTCGAAAAGAGGCCAACACCCAAACAACCCTTATTCAACACCACAGCCTCTGGGAAATTAGGGATAGGAGCAACACCCTCTTCTGGCATGATGCTTGGCAGCAACTACCAAGCTTCAGAAACAAATAAACTCAAGAAGACATCCAATATTTCTTACAAATAAATCACAACACGCTTGTGAGAGAACTTTGGACGGAAGAGGTCACTTCTACTTTCAGACAATGGAAAACTACCAGCAGTTGGTGACACCGTCTAGAGTTGGAACACTTGGAGACTATTTGGCAGGGCATTTAATGAAGAAGGATTAGGATCAAGCATGGCCCTGATATCATCAGATGGGGTTATGGCACCACTGGTACCTTTACAGTCAAAGAGGCTTACTATCATTTAACAGCTAAACAGAAGGAGCTTCCCCTTACAAACTGGAGAAAAATATGGAATCCCAATCTCTGGCCCAAGGTTTCTACATTCTTATGGTTGTTATATCATAGGCGTATTCTCACATGGGATAATCTTCTCAAACGTGGATTGCATGGGCCTCCACATTGTGTTCTCTGTAACACTCACTTTGAATCCATATATCATATTCCAGACTCTTGTTCCTTTGTCATTCTGTTGCAGTACAAAGCATAAGAGAATAACAGAAGATCCAAGAGAGTAAAAGGTAACATCACCGAGAATCTTCAGAAATGGGATGAGAACCCCTTTCAAAGCTCGATTCTCAATATTCTTTGGGAAGTGATACCTGGATTCATCACTTGGAACACCTGGAAAGAAAGAAGCCTTCGCATTCTTGTTGGAAAACAAAATACAACGGAGGAAATCTGGCGCATCATCTACAATAACCTACATGAATCTCTTTCATCCATACTTTAGATTTACCCCGACTTTTCAATCTCTCCCCTTGAACAGTGATTCTTGGATAACTAGAATATTCATCTCACCCCTCCTAATGGGACTTCCAGGTCGTTGAGAGTCAACATTGAAAGTCCTAACATATGGGCTCCCCCTCCTGATGATGTCTATAAACTCAACTTTGATGGGGCACCCAAAGGAAATACTGGCATTGTTGGGTTCAGAGGTTCCATTAGAAACAACAGGGGGGAGATTATGTGGATATACTATGGGAACATAGGCCATAACAGTAATAATTCTACTGAATTGGAGGGTCTCATTGGGGGTATTGGCATCACTGTTAAAAATAAACTCTTCCCCTTGGTGGTTGAAGGGGACTCTCAGATCATACTCTCGATGGCTACAAAAATCATGCATGGCTCTCAAACCTGTAAGCTCTCTCCCAGCTAGAGATTGAAGCATAGTCTCACCCATCTAGCTACCCATCTCTCGCAAAATCGGGTCATTTCCTTCCACCATGTGAAACGCACAGCCAAATCTTTGGCATATTGTTTAGCGAATGAAGGATTCCTCAATAATTCATCATTTACGGAAGGTGGTATTAGCAGTATCAATAACATTACTCTAGTCCACATATATTAGAATATGGCATCAAAGGATTTCTCTAACTCGGGTGCGGGTGCCACACATTCAACTGAAGGCGTTAATGGCCTCGAGTTATGGGCTGACAGGGTGGAACCTCGCATTAAGGGCCCTTGTTTCACCCCCCCCCCAAGATACAATTAATGCACACTAAAGGCAAGGACGCAAACATCCTAGCTAGCATGGAAGGAAGGTATTGACAATCAATCACCTCGTCCGAAGATGGGAATTCGGTCACGTTGAGGGATGGAAAATCCATTTCTACATCTCGACGGGCATTGGAAGGGTCACCGTCACTTTAACTCTCCTTTAATGGCTTTCGTGTTTACTCGTGCTACCGACGGGCTTATGGCTCTTGCAAGGGAAGTCTCTTGGCTTAATATTTTGTTCTTGTGTTCGGATCTGGCTTACAACAACTCCTCTCGGTTCAGCTTTGGTCTTCCCTGCTAGTCTTTTCCATGGCCTAGCTCTTACTTACACTATCATTGTTGGCCTTTATCTCAGGATAATTGTAGTGTCTCTCCCCAGTTTGATATTGGTATGTCCATGTGGTTTGCTTGGAACACCAGTTCTCGTCTGCTCCATCATCTGATATAGACGTAAAGAGCTAGTACAGGCTCCAACGCCAAGCTGAATCATAGTACTACCATGTCCTGTCAATGCGGAACCCCTCATCAGGGTAGTAGTGGTAGAGGTCAAGTTCAATGGGGCTCGATTCTGAGGAAGGAATATGGGTATCACACGGGTGTTTCCATGTCGGCGGGCACGGTGATAAATGAGTGAGAAGCCCGTTTGGTCATAGAACACTTGGCTAGAGGTATCGGGGGTGAACATCTCAACCATTATTGGATTGTTAAGAATATGATGGGATCCTTAATGGAAGAAATGGTTAGTACTTGGAATTACACTCATAGTTCGGTTCTCCAAGCTAAAACTAGGCTGATGGAACTTGATACTCAACTCAATAAGGAGGATGCGACTTTAGAGTGGAAACTCCTTGTATTGGGTCTCTACACGCAAGGAAATAATGAAGGGGGTAGTCGCAGCGTTACGAGGGAACCTACAACATCTTTGGACAGAAGCTTGGTCTCAGCAACACCCATAACGTTGATTGTACCATTTCCAGTACCTTCCACCATCACACAGTTGAGCAACAAGCGTGTCCGTGATATTGAGGTACCAATTTGAAAATCCTCTCCTCTTCCTGTTAAGAAGCCGAAAAATACAAACACTGAAGATTTCTGGGGGGTTGCCCTATCATTGAGGAAAACCTTGACCTTTAAGTTTGGTGTTGTTGAAGAACTTGCAACCTGTTTGGCCTACCTATGTTCTACTTGCTTAGTTCTATTACTTTCATTTTTTAGTTTAATTCTAGAATACTATATAAATTGTCTATGAAACTTATTAGTCTTTTGAAGTCTAGTACTCGACCCCCATCTTCTGTAAGGGTTTTTTAAAGGAAAAAATACATGCTTATACTTTTGACTGGTTGGGGTGGCGGGTTTTAGACCACCCCAGTACTATGTCCAGGATGTATTTTTGAATATAATTTTTTAGTTTGACTGATTAATACAAATACAAACTTACAACAACAAAAAAAATCATTGAATTATTAAAAAATATGTTACAAAATTGATTTAGTTTTTTACAATGTGACTATCATATAAAAATATATTGATTAGTTTTAAATAAGTTTTTGACAAAAAATGTTTTTAAATATTATTTTAAAAAAGCATTAGAATGTTGATTATTTTTCGATGAATAAAAAAATTATTGATTAATAATAAAATAAAATTATATTTTAAAAATATGTTACCTAAAGTAAAATAAAATATTAAATAAAAATATGTTTATATAATTGATCATTTTCATAAAAATAAATAGTGTTGAAGCATTATTGCATCAAGAGGCGCTCTACAGCCCAGTATGGAGGAGATCTTGTAACGTTATGTAACGTTGTTTTTATTAATAAACTAGTATAGATCCATTTTAAACTTGGATCTATCAGGCACTGAGAGAGATCCAGTTTCTTGAGATGTACATTTTTTTACCATTTGGATCCCTCTAGGTACTTGATAGATCCAGGTTTAAAATGGATCTATGCTAGTATATATATTTTTTAAGTCAATATGTAATTTATATTTTTCATTTTTTTTTTTATATTTTTTATTTATGTCGGCTAGCATAACGTGACAGGATCTCCCCCATACTGGGCTGGAGAACACCTCGCTTCTCTCGGTGCAAAAATAAAATTTGTAATTATAGGCAAAAAGAAATGTCGGCCAGAAAAACAACCTAATATGGGGGAGATGTTGTAATCTTCCTACTTAAAAAAACAATAAAAAAGTAAAAATTTAATTATCCGCAAAAAAAAATCTGGGGGGAGATGTTGTAATGTTCCTACTTAACAAAATAATACAAAATAAAAAATTGAATTATCCGCAGAAAAATGTTTGCCTTACACATGGTTTTAAAAACCATGTGGAAGGCCTTCTAAACAACTCATGGTTTTATTGTGCATGGTTTCAGAGGGCCTTGCACATGGTTTTAAAACCATGTGTAAGGCCTCCTAAACAACCCATGGTTTTATTGTGCATGGTTTAGGAGGGCCTTGCAAATGGTTTGAAGACCATGTGCAAGGCCTCCTAAACAACCCATGGTTTTAAGAGGGCCTTCCATATGGTTTTAAAACCATGTATGGGGAGATGTTGTAATGTTCGTTCTTAACAAAATAAAAAATAAAAAATAATATTAAATATTAATAATAAAAATATTATATGTGGACCATAAATAAAAAGATGTGTCTTTTGGTTTGAACTAAATCAATGGCTATACATAGGACACACCAAAGTTGATAGATCATTGAGTGCAATACCTAAGAAGAGGTTTTCACCTTGAGAGATTTGATTCCTCTCGGCGCTTGATAGAAACATATTTGGATCTATGTTGATATTCATATAATTGTGTAGGAGCCTTTTTGTTAGAGAGGGTTTTTCAAACATGATGATAACAACTTTTAAGCTTTGTATTTTCCTTTTCATTATAGTGTTAGCCTTTGTTAATGCAAAGACTTTTGTTTTCACTTTTTTCATTAGTTTGAAGTGAAATGATTAATATTTAAAAAAGTTTAAAGTGGTAGTTAAAATTTTAGTTTTTTATTATTATTTTTTAATTTTTAGTTTTGTTTTAAATGTGATTGGTCCCATACCATTAAAATAAAGAATAAATAAATTGTCAAAAAAATAAAAAAATATATATATATTTAACACTCGTGCATGGAAACTTCCTAGAAGTTGATGAAAGTTGGACACAGTTTTCGTCTTTTTGTTGATTCTCTTTTAATCGAAGTTTATGTCTTTTTATTGATTCCCTTCCATGATTGGAAATAGGGAGTTTCCATGTATGAGTGTGAGTTTGCATGTGACTTCACACAAAAAATCACACCCATGTATGGACCTCTTTCTTTTTAGTACGATACTCTCATCATAGAATTGTTCCACATTTGTGGGAAGCCCATCCCAAAGCCTTACCATGATGCGACAACACATTCATTACATGGCCAATGCTCAATTTCTTGAGATTTGATGGTGGAGAAGGTAGAATTGGTATGCTTAGAAAATGGGAGAGGAGGAGAAGAGAGGTCCCATACCATTTGGTGCTTCCTTCTCAACGCTTTCTCCAAGTATGGAGACATGCTGGCACTGAATCTCATTGCAAGCATTGCCACCTTCATCAAAATATCCTCCAAAATGGATTGTCACACTTTTGGATTGGACCCTCATCAACTTATTATGCAAACCAGTTCTTATACTTGCAACTACCACTCCTAGATTGTTGTACTTTGAGTTCCATTTTTAATCTCCATTACGATTTTTGACAAACTCACAATTATGTTCTTTACTATATCTTTAATTTTAAATATTAAAACTGATATTGGAACGAACTTTGATGTAGCTAATAAACTTTGATTCAATCCACAAGATCTAAAAACCATGCGAACACATGATAGTGAAAAAATTAACTATCTTTTTAATCATTCTCCATCCTAACTATTACAATGAAGTTCCAACCCTTTATAACTACTATCTGAGATTTTCAAAAATTGCTAATTTTAGAAAATTCTCGCATGACTCTAAAATTGAACACTAACTAAAAGCTAACTAGAGAGACACTAGTTATCAACTTGGATTTCTGATTAGGTGCATAAACTAAGAGATAACTATTAATTACAAATTTAAAAAATCATGCAAAAACACTAGAGCCCTATTTTGAGGCCTTATATGAAGGAATTTGGCCCTGAAAAAAGTGTCAAAAAAATATGATCAGAAGGATATGATCAGTTACTACAATAAATCAAAATGATACGATTGGTCACTGCAATGAACACTTTTGAACACAAATTCTTGTTAAATTTGAGCCCAAACAGGTAACCAAGTCAAAAGTTATCACCCTCAGAAATCCCTGAACCATTCACTTTTTTTTCTTTTTTTTCATCCTTCAGAAATCCTTGCATTATTATCCTTTGGTTGAAAAGAACGCGTCTCCTACAAGTTACTATCGTCAAATTACTGCCACTTAACGGGATCTAGATTCATCAAGTCCCCATCTGTAATCCATGTACTCCCTACTGGTGCTAAGCCTTCCCACTATAACATAAATTGGTTGTATTGACCTTGTTGAGCATGAATGGTCTCCTTATCTAGGACATGAGCAATATTTTCTTTTTTCTTTCTTGGAATAGTCTATTGCCAATCCACCCCTTCGTTACGATCATCACCCAGATTGTCCCCATGGAAGATATATAAATCATAAAAGCTAAACACAGGGGAAATATCAAGATCAGTTGGTAAATCGACCTTATAAGCATTGTCATTAATTTTCTTGAGAATCTTGCAAGGATCAATTTTCTTATACTTCAATTTGTGGTAGGTTCATCTAGGAGACTTCTCTTCCATAAATAAACCATCACTAAATTACCTTCATTGAATACCTGATGTAGTTGATGAGCATCTTTTATAATTTGTTCTTCTTGTTACTGGCATGCAGCTTCTGTCTCACATGTTGTTGCAACTATTGAATATGTTATCCAAATGCTTCCCCATCATCACTAATTCTATCCCCAAGTGGTAGTTGCACCAAATCTAGGATAACCATAAGATTTATACCATAAACAACCTGAAATGGAGATTTACCTGTATATCTATTCACTGAACTAGTGTAGGAAAATTATGCTTGAGGTAAATCCAAATCCCATTGCTTGGGTTTCTCTCCGACAATGCTCCATAACAGGTTTCCCAAAATTTGATTTACTACCTCAATTTTCCCATCTATTTGGGGTGATATGCACTACTGAACTGTAATTTAGTCCCCATTTTATTCCATAAAGTCCTCCAAAATGGCCCAAGAATGGAGTATCTCTATCAAAGGTAATAGTTTTTAGAACACCATGCAATCTTACAATTTCTGAAAAAAAAAATTATGCAACCCTCGATGCATCACTAGTTTTCTTACAAGCAATGAAACAATCCATTTTAGAGAACCTACCAACAACTACAAAAATAGATTCATTACCTTGTTGTGCGTGTGGGAGCCCCAACACAAAGTTCATGCTTAGATTTGTCCATGGATCTATGGGCACTGGAAATGGCATGCACAACCTGTATTATGAGAGTGTCCTTTATCCATTTGACAAATCTTACACCGTGCCACATACCTAGTTATATCCATTTTTAGCTTCAACCAGTAATACTTATATTCGATTAAGGCTAGTGTCTTATCCTTTTCCAAAATGTCATGTCAAGCTACTACTTTGAAGTTCTCTAATCCCGAAATTTTTTATCTGGCACATAGAGATCCTTCAAAACAACAAACCCGTTTAGTTTATTTTCCACAATTGTCAAAAGAATAGTGCATCGACTCAAAGCATCTGCAAATTGATTTTGCTTTCATGATTTGTGCTTAAGAACAAAAGTGTGGCTTTGTAAGAAAGAGACCCATTTTGTATGTCTAATGTTCAATTTCTTTTGGGTGTTTACATCTTTTTAACGCAATGTGGTCAGTAAATAACACAAACTCTTTTAGCAATAATTAATGCCTTCAATGTCGCAATGCTTGCACAACTGCATAAAATTCTACATCATATGTGGAGTAGTTATCTCTTACATCGTTCAACTTTTTACTAAAAAATGCAATTGGTCTACCTACTTGGTTAAGTACAACTCCAATTCCTACATGTGAGGCATCATAGTCTACGAGGTCACAAAACCTAGAAAATAGCATCATAAATCCCCATTTGAAGGCCATAAATCCCTTGAAGAAGTCATTTATGGTGGTTCAAGGCATCATTCTAGGACCTTGAGCCCTACAGTGGTCTTTATAAGAGCATAATTCCTAAGCTTCCTTCACCAACAATGGCTAACACCCTCACACCTATACCCATTGCTCAAAAACGGATAATGGTACCATCATGATCCACCCTCAAAGGTCAAGAATACACTCAAGAGATGATGTGTATTGGTTTGAGGTGGCATTATTAAACCTAGATTCCTAGAAGGTTATTTTAGGGTTTAAGGCCTAGGTTTCTACTCCCTTCCATGTATATGCTTCCATAACCCAATCCTAGTACTAAAAACTTTCTAATGGAACCCATATCCCTTCTTAGAGGCAATAGGTTCCATAGAAATGTCTTGTTTGGTGCTTTAAGGCCTTGTCCATGTCCCTTGATCCTTAGATTCCACCTTTAGTGCATAAGGCCCAAGTTTCATCCACTAGCAATGGTCAAGGAACCATCACATATACCAAGTGCTCAAAACCTCCCTATGGTTCCCATATCCCAAGTCATAGGTAGATGATATTCTCAACAAACCATTAGTAGTGGTCTAAGACATTATTCTTAGTGTTGGATTCCTAAAAGCTTATTTGAAGTCACAAGGTTTGGGTTTCCTCCCTTAACAATGTCCATGGTCATGACACGCAAATACTTGGTGCTAATAACCTTTGTAATGGTGCTCATATTTACACTTGAAGACCAAGACTCCATAAATAAATCATGTGTGGTGGTTTTTAGGCCTTGTTGATGGATTTTGAGCCCTAGGAGATACTTTTTGGGCCTAATGTTTGATTTTCATTGCTTAACCTTTCTCTAAACCTTTACATCATTACCTAGTTCACCATAAATACCAATGGTGCTAACATGCTAACTAAAAGGTGAAGGACTCTCTTGGCAGGTCATGTGTGTTGGTTCACTACATTTATTTTTGCTCTGGATGTACAAAATTATCCTTTAGGTACTAATTCCTATGTTTCTCCTATGACATTCTTGAGGGCCCTGTGACCCATACCTTCTACTTGAAAATTCATAATGGTGCCCATATCCCCTTATGAGTTCATTTTTTTATTTGAGGTATCGATTTTGAGCTTGGATTTCTATCATCTTCATTAGGGCATAAGGCCTGGATTTTCTCCCCGAACCATGTCTAGGACCTTCAGACCTATACCTAGTAATATCCATTCCTAATATCATTAGTATTGCTACTCATAGCCAAGGATATGCCTGAGAGGTCGTGTGTAGTGAACTAAGGTGTCGTTCTTGAACTTAGATTATTACATTCTTATTTTAGGGCATAAATCCCAAGTTTCATCTCTTAACCATGTATAGGGCCCCAAAAATCATACCTAGAATCCAAGGTCGTAGAATGGCCACATCCATATCCATACTTGGAATCAAGGCTAGCATTTAGAGATCCCATGTCATGGGTTTAGGTCTTATTCATGGAAATGGATGCATGAAACTCCTAACCCTTGTGGTTAAATAAAGAGGGGGTATGGGAGGGGAGAGGGTATGCATGGAGAGGAAGAGAGAGGGGGGGTGAGGTTATCACTATAACAAATCCTGGAATTAGCATCCCATTTAGCGTCCTTTTTTAGTGTAATTTTTTTTTACATTTAGTGATCAAACTAGACGCTAAATGGGACGTGTCATGGAAAAAATTAAAGCGTCTCAAAACACGTCTTTTTTTGCTTCCTAGATAGCATCCTTTATGATGTCCAAAATAGCGTCTATTTTTTTTCTTGCCGAATAGCGTCCAACTTTGCTTCCTAAACAATGTCGAGGTTTGCTTCCTAAATAACGTCATATTTTGCTTCTTAGCGAGTATCCGATTTTGCTTCTTAAATGACATCCCTGTTAACGCCATATTTGCATCCTTAATAGCACCATGTTAGCATCCAAATCAGCATCCAAATCAGCATCCAATATTGCATCCATTTTTGCTACCACTTTAGCATCCTAGTTTGCACCATGTTTTCCTTCCAAACATGTGCCAATTTTCGCTTCCAAATTTGCACCAATTTTTGCTTCCTTTTTTGCATCGTGTTTTGCTACCAAAATGACGCCAAATATTTTTTTATTGTTGCACCATATTTTGCTTCCTATGTAGCGCCATGTTTTTCTTCCAAAGTAACGTCTTATTTTGCTACCATATCAACGCCATGTTTGACTTCATCATTAGCGCCATGTGTTGCATCATTTTGAATGCCTAGTTTTGCGTCTTATTTTTCTACCATATTAACGTCATTTTTGGCTTCATCATTAGCGCCATGTGTTGCATCATTTTTAATGCCTAGTTTTGCACCTCTCATTTTTTGGTCACTAACTTAGTCATTTTATATATGAATTTTGGTCATTTTGTTTGGTTACTTATCTCTCATTGTTTGGTCACTTATCTCTTATTTTTTGGTTACTAGTTTAGTTGTTTTTAACCGATATTATAATATCATTAGGGCATGAAGGAATCGAACCACCAACCTCCTGCTTGTAAGGCAAGCGCTCTTCCATTGAGCTAGCACCCTTTAAAAATTTAGGAACCTAACTTACAAGGTCCTTTATAATGGTAAAAATGATCAATACACACTGGTACAAAATGAAGAATTAATGACTAAAAAAATGACTAAATTCGGCTATAAACGACAATTTTTGAGTCGATGAATAATAGTAGCTAATTTCCACTATCTTATAACTTGACTAACTTAGTCGTATTTAACTTAGTCATTAATTGGTTGACTTATAAGTCATTTATTTAGTTATTTATTTAGTCATTGATAGACATTGATTTAGTCACTGATTTAGTCGTTGATTGCCACAATTAATGACAAGGATGATTTTAAGGAACCATACTTATTTAAAAGTGTATAAATGTTGACGAATATTACCAATTCTTAACACGCCAACTATAAAATGATTGGCAATATTTTTCAAAAAAGATTTTAATTTCCAAGGATTTTATATCGTTTATATAATAATTTGGTGATTTTTAGGGTGAAAAGATTTTACCCCATCAAAATTGGGCAAAACAGGGCTTCAAAAAATGCAAAATGGCGAATCTTTTTTGGGATAAAAACATGGAAAAATAGCCCACTGGGCTAAAATTCGTCCCTAAAATTATCCCTAATTAATGACTAAATACACGACTAAATAAACTACTAGATGATAGCATATTAATGACTAAGCTAAATACGACTAAAATTTAGTCGCACTATAAGATCCTGGAAATTAGCTATTAATAGTCGTATATATGTGAATTTAGTTGTTTTCTTACTAATTTATGATAGGGTACGGAAGAATCGAAACACCAATCTGTTGCCTATAATTAGGCAGGTGCTCTACCATTGAGATATCACCCTTTAAGAAGTTGTTATTGCTTGACATATATGATATTCATAAAAATTTTGCATCTTCAACCATACAAAATAATGGTTACCAAGTTACTATAGATCCATAATGGCTTACCTTGTCTTGGTCCTTCAAGTTCTTCAACTGCATTTATTAAGTGCAAAATTATTTTTGCACTTAATAAATGCAGTTGAAGAACTTGAAGGACTAATACAAGGTAAGCCATTATGGATTTTTTGCATTTAATAAATGTAGTTGAAGAACTTGAAGGACTAACACAAGGTAAGCCATTATGGATCTATAGTAACTTGGTAATCATATTTTGTATGCATGAATGATGCAAACTGCAAAAATCCCATAAAGTTATAGGAATTAAAAGCATGCATCCATTGTTAAACTATCTACCGAGTCATATAGAGTCATGCTAAGATATCTAAATTTGACTAAAAATTCATAAGTAACTTGAATATAATAGTGGATGATGCCATGGAAAGGAGAATTTCATTTTACATAGACACAAAGGATGAGAAAATGGTGTCCCAAACTCATCTTCCTTTATTGTGGGACAAGCCACCATCCCCTATAAAATGAACATGTGTATGTTTCTCTCAGGTTCCATGAACACCTTACACAACCTTCATATAGTTTCAATTAGATTTGGATGTCCATCTTAACTTCAAAAAACCAAAACTTGAACTAGTAAATTTGGAATATTTAAAATATATATACAAAAAATCTCCACATCTAATAAACCAATACATCATTTACTTATTGCATGATATTAGAATGGGTGGACATATTCTTAGAAAACATTTGGAGAGTTTTTATAAGATTTGGATGTTCATTCCTAGGATGTATATACCCATCCTAGGAAAAATTAACCTCTAAATTATGTTTAAAAAATCACATAGAAATTTTGGAATCAACAAGATAGTATCCCTTGTAATTTTCTTTAGTCTCCAATAGAGAAACTCACCACCCAAAATGTATATAGAATAAGAAACAGAAATATACTACTAATTCCACTTCACATCAAGAAGAATGAACATTATCTCTAAGTACTATTAGCCACTAGATAAATTGAAATGAGATGAGATGAAATATTAGCAACAATACCTTCGAGTTTGCTTGCTGACAAGAAGTTTGAATACTTATGTGATTATTTTATTTAGAGGTGACTTAAACAGCCACTAACCTGCAATCAATGCAAGAAACCATGTTCAGATTGATATATAAATAAAATAAAATAAAAAATTAAAGATAGACTATGCCAATCCCACTATCATATATGCCTTGAAAGAACTAGCAAATCTCCCACAACTATTCAACTTTGTCCAAAATGCCCACTTGGAATGCCATTGTTAAAACAAAACAAAAAGAAATTGAAAAGATGAAAGTAGTAATTTACTCTACATGTATATTGGATGCAGAGTCCCATAGCTATACAACAGAATTAGTCGAGCACATACAATAAAATTATAAATGGAAAGAAAAAAAAAACAATGTGGTTTAGACCTTCCTTTATATACTCAGATATATATTATGATGAGATGCTGCCTCTTGGGAGACAAGTCACTAACGAAACAATGGACATACCTGAACGAGACAGAGAGAGAGAGAGGTAGTTGTAGCTCAGAGTGAGACAAATACAGACCTCAAGGTATTAATCAAAACAGTCTAGAAATGAGGATGAACTTTCAATCCCATTGTTGCAATAAATGATAGTCTTTTAGGATAGTCATACAACAAGAAAATAGAAGCTCCTTCCAAATGTATAGAGCTGGCCTTAACCCACACTCTATCACGTCCATAAGATTACGACACACTTCCATACATAGTAGCAGCCTCGAGGAGGCTGAAACGAAACCTCTATAAAGTCTAAACAGGCTCGGCATGCTGCAACATGCTTTACATAATCAGGATTTACCTTTGGTAAAACCATCCCCTTCATACAAAATCAAACCAAGTTGGGCTACATTTTGGATTTACATAAGATTGTAATTATGTTTAATAATTTATTAAACCCTTATTAACTATTCATTGCATATCGGGGTGGCAAGAGGGGGCTGGGTTTTCATCACCCCGGATGGAGAAACGAAATTCAACTTCTCATGGGACCTTGGTAGGGAAACTAATAATATAGCGAAAGCTTTGGCTCTATGGCTGAGACTTTAGATTTGCCAGAACTCGGGGAATTAATGAAATTATCGTTCTAGGAGACTCAAGAGTAATAATTCAATCTCCAGCTAAAAACACTCTCCCGTCCCAAATGCATCTCCGACAAATGATCAGGAAAATCCAAGTTTTGGTCTCCTCCTTTCGCAAAATTGAGTTTTTTCATATTCTAAGGAAATTCAATGGCAAAGCAGACCGAGCCACAAATATAGGCTCATCTCTTGTTTGCGGAATTTTAAGGTGTGATGGGGTCAGCTCCCACTGCCAACTCCCATAGAACCCTGGTCTGGGTCAAGGGGATTAGCGCTATCACCCTCCTCGTGGAGAAATCACGGATGGCCCATGTGACGCATGCCTCCTCACATGGCATGATGGCAGCTTCAATTCTGGCATGTGTTCAAGGACATAATGTTTTAACTCCTATATGTCTGAGCATTCACATCCTTTGCGCTGATGGTTTTACGTCTCATCCACCTAATGCAAACCCAAGCATGAAATCACATGAAATTATGGATGAGCAGGGTGTCTTCGGTGGCTTAATTATTATGCAGGACATGGGAAATGGTCATTATATGATTTGGGTCGACTGCTCTAGCAAGGAAAATGTGCTCTGGTTTGTCTGGCACTGCGAGGAATTTGTTGGTTCATCTGTTTCAGTGAAGAATTGTGTTCAGGACCTGTCTGTTATGCGCAATATGGGAGACTCATCTGAATCCACCGGCTCCTCCCCGCCTGCTCAATTCATTGAAACAAACATTAAGGAGATGAAGAGGAAGATTCGAGGAATTAACAGGGTTCTTGGCAGGATAGATTCTGAGGGTGGTCGTCGACTAGATAATGTTTACAGAGACATGGCCCATCTGAAGAAAGAATGTGACCGCTCAATTGCACACACCGAGAATGCTTTGATAGGGATGCTTGCTGATTTGCATATTAAGTTCGAGAAACTGGAGTCGAAGGTGGAAAAGTTGGAAGTGGTGAATTCCCCAGGTTCCTCTTCCCGCCATGGCAAGAAAGCCAAATGAATTTTGATCTTTTAGACTCAATTTTGATTTTAGTGTCTGGTTGTTGTTCCGGCGTTTAGCTAGACTATCTTTGCTTGTTGTTTATAAATAGAACTCTATATGCTATAAGCTGTATGTAGAATGGAAATGTCTAAACTACAGGAAGACTTGCTTATCTGAACTATTTTTCCGCTTCCACAAGGGCACCTATGTTTAAACCACCTATAAATATAACCGCTTTTGTCTAAAAAAAACTATTCATTGCATATACCAATAAAATTTCAGTTTTGGATAGGTACTGAATTTTTAACTGATACCTTGATGAACCTATTCAATTTGGCAAATTTTCCAGCTCTAGATTGTTCTCTTGGCTAATTCTTTCACTCATTCTTCATAGTTTTACATTTTGAACTGATCTACGTTGTAAATTCTCTTATATTAAGACTAGTATAAATAAGAAAGTGTCTTCTGCCAGAATATTGCACAATCAAAGTGATAGGAGAGATTTATAATCCAGGTGAAAAATAAATTAAAACATGTTGAAACCATATTTTTAATCAAAAATCAATTCTATTAATAAAAAATAAAAAATATTTTTTATAATAAAGATATTGAATTTATTTTTATAGTAAAAATAGATTTAAAGTTATAAACTAAAATAAATCTAAGTTAAAAACTAAAATAAATTTGACCTAATGAAAATATGTGGATCTTTAGACATCTTTAACATTTTATCCTTATATCACCCCTCACCAAAATTCATATATTCAGGCTGTGAAAAGCATATATATCTTTGTAGTCAATCTCTTCATTTAATTTCGGAGTACAGAAGACCAAGATATGATCGTGGTAATGTTTCAGGACAGTAGATCTAAATTCCTAATGGTATCTAAGAAAAGAATAAAACCCTCCACCAACATTCAATCCCAACCAAGGATATTATGGCTTCACTGAGAGAATACACAAAAATGCCTCTCGTGTCAACATCGATTCTGATAAACCTCCTTATTTGTCAAAATGATTTGCGCAGTTAATAAAAACCACTGATAACGCTTTCATATTTGACAAGAGAATGCCATATTTATTTGAACCCGTGAATACACTATGTACTTGTGAACAAATTATGCAGGGTGGGCAGTGCTCGCTAACTTTTCATCCAGGACGAAAAAGCTGAAATGAAAATAGGATAGGCCAACTTATTGACTGTAACAAAACCCCGAGGAAATGGGGAATTTTGGATACAGAGGATGCAAAAGCACTCATGCATTTTTGAATAATCATACATAAATCGGTGTATATGTCTTTCCATTACCATTCCTGCATAACTGTTACTAACTGGGACAAAAATGCTTTTCTAATCTTGATTTTTAGAATGACAGTACTGTTGATTGCCCTTCTGATTTTGTTTCCCTTTATCAGATGGTCTTGAATAGAACAAGAGAGGCTTCAACCACAGAACAAGAACTTCAACCATCTATGTATCTCCTTCTCTGTACTTGGTCCACCTACTTTTTACTTATGCTTCATAATCCATCCTCTACTGTCATACCACGGAGTTAGTATATATAACCAGCATAGATCCATCTAAAAAGGATCTAGCAAGCACCCAGAGGGATCAAATATCTCAAGGTGTAAACATATTTTAGAGTGGAAGTGTTGAAGAAATGTGTAATCCAATGTTTATAGTTTTAGTTTATCTAATTTATATTGTTTGATATATATTCAGTTTTAAATAATTTAAATTTAATTTAAGCCAACATGTTATTTTTAATAAAAGACATCTGTCAACTCTAAAATGAGCACGGAAGGAGTTACACATCTCTCCCATACTGGGCTGTAGAATGCACCTCTTTGGTGCAACGAGATCTAAAAGATGGGCAACATGGCTATAGAGAAGAAGCAACCAAGGTACTTTATCAGTTATTGAGAACAAAAGCTTCCTCGACTTGGCTAGCTCTTCTTGCTCAAACCATAGCATAGCATGTAACATGTAGGGAGAAGCTTATTCTATCCCAGTACGTGTGACATTCATAGTGTTGAATGAAAAATTAAAACATATATTTTTGTCATTGGCTTTCAGTTTGTTATGGTTTCTCTATTGCAGGTTACAAAATTAGAGCAACAAAGAAACTTGCTACTGGTTTGCAATCCAATCCAACTTCTTTGCTCAATTGTTCTCTCTGATAGGCTTCGTGAAGGAGGATTATAAATGGCATAGGCAAAGAAGTTGTTTGATAGACGTGCATGAAAGTGAATTATAGTCCTCAATTCAACGAAGTAAAAAGAAGTTACTATTCAGATTCTTTCCCTTCACTTTTTACTACCTTTCTGCATACCTGTCTAATGTTCATTAATTCATTATTTTAGCAGCAGATATAAACCAAACTCAACGTCCAACCTTTTTGGCTTCTGAAACAATTTTTTTTTTGGGTCTTACATTATCATTTTTTCCATTGTTAAATAGGTTGGATTTTAAGTAGGTTGAAATTTATATTAGTTTGAAGAACACTAGCGATTTACAGACTTTGAGCTTTTCCAAGAATAAGCAATCTCTCTTTTTGTGGGGGGCTTACATTGTCATTTTTCCATTGTTAAGCAGGTTGGAATTTATGTGAGTTTGAAGAATGCTAGTGATTTAGCGACTTTGAACTTTTCCAAGAATAAGTATCACTTTGTTTTTAGAAAATTTGAAGAACTCAATTCTTCATCAGGCTTCATGTTTTCATTTAATTTCTATCATTGCTACTTTTAATTTTTTTTTAATTAAAAAAGTTTTATTACTTATCCTTATAGGTTTTATTGATTATAAAAAACAGGTAATTTCTTATTTTTGGTTTTGAAATTTCTTTTATAAAAGTCTTTGGATTATTTAACTAATTCATATTAAAATAACATTGCTTACCTAACTTTTTAACTTTTATAAGCTAATAAATAATAAAATTTTAATATATTATAACATTTACAAATAAAAATTAAAGGATTCTATCTCATAACCCTTTAAAGTGAAATGAAACCCCATCATTCAAATTTGATCGCTTCTCGTGAATTTACCGTCAACAAAACTAGGCTCATGCTCCTGAAGAGGCCACCTTTTCGCTCCTGCCAGATCCTCCCTAGCTGGCTCGTAGGCTGATGCTTTTAACCTGAACTCACGTTGCTTATTGCCTGATTGTCTTCTTCCTATGCTTGGTGTTATTGGGATAATAAACTGTCCTTAGTTTCACAGGGGTTTCATGCTAGTTCGTGGAAAGAGAAGCTGTTACTGAATACAACCATTTGTATAATCTGTCCAAGCAAAGAGCTATTGACTTGGCCAGCTCATAATAAATAGAGTACATATTGGTGGCTGCATCTGAGTTACGGGTACTACGATCATTAGCTAATTAAACAAACCTTGATAATATAAACTTACAAATTAGTGATGGCATCCAACGAGCTACCTGTAATACAATCCTTAGTTCACCGAAACATAAATATAGCCACATATTTGAGGCCGCTACAGAGATACCCGTACGGGTATGTAGGTGGATTGGCACAGAGGTGAAGGACTCATCGAAGTTTGATGGCATGACTGACGCGTAGGAGTTTGTGGCCCCGGTGGAAAAACAGATCATGCCCGCATATCTTAATAATGTATTTTAGCTGCCTAACAAAGGTAAAATTCCTATTCAAAGTGCATTGAAAAGGGCGGGGGTTAATTGTATAATGAGTATTGAGTAATAGACCCAGTTAATGATGCTAGTAAGCCAGCCAAAGATCTAGTAACAAAGGTAGAACCGATAAAAGAATATATAGATGAAAGAATTCCTTTTCAAGAGCCCGTAGCACCCCTTCTAGATCGAGAGCCAATAAGTGTCAAAGGTATATATCTCGTTGTAGCATAGCTAATTGTTAGAGAGGCCAAGCCATGACCTGCCTCGGATACATATCCAGCCTATTCATAACCCATTGAAGTAGACACAGTGGTGGCTTTTGAATCATATTTTGCATCCGAAAGACTTGTTTTTGGTCGAGTCCCTATTTAAGTTCATCCACCCAATAAAACAATTAAAAATGTTTTAAAAAACGGTTGACACAAACCCCTTGAAGAACCCATTGGAGTTTATCCATCATCTAAGTATACGCCTGTTAATCCATAAGTTTAAGTCTAATTTTAGATCGCGACAGAAACCTAGTAAGTTTATGCCGTAGAGGCATACAGAGTAGAGCCTATTTCATTTCTGGAACTAGTAGTTTTAGTGCTGGTTAAAGCATCCAAGTAAGAAGCAACAGTTTAAGAATCCTTTTATTTTATCTAATTAAACGATTGATTGAAAAAACAAATGAAAGTAAGGGAATTTTGCCAGTTGAATAAGCACCAAATCAAAGCAACAACAGCGAAATAAGCATCACCCATAGCGCTAAGCTTGTTCCATCCCTTTGAGATCCAGTCTCGAAAGAAAGGCATAAGAGATAGGCAAAAGGTACACAGGTTTAGGAAAAAGTAACTAGAGCATTGTGAACAGAGGCAGAGACAGCTAGAGCATAGTCACTATAGACAGAAGTATTCGTTGAATCAACAGCTTAATCCCCAGTAAAAGAGAGTATGTTGGGCCATGTACAGAGATATATACAAAGGTGGAGAAAACCACAATCATTCCATTCCACGAAATTGCATTGGGATTATTCATTTTGTCTATGCTAAGCCATATACATAGATAGATACAAAAGTGGAGCAAACCGCAATCATTCCATTCCACGAAATTGCATTGTAATTATTCATTTTGCCAAACACTTTCTGTGCATCCTCAATACACAGACATCTGGCATACATGTCAACAACATCGTTACTCTTATGTGGTTCAAGGCCAGATTTGACAATGTGAGCATGAAGTTGTTTGCCCAATTGCAATGCCAATAGACAGGCACAGACGCTAAGAATACTGGAAATTGTGAACCCATCTAGTCTGATGCCTAGCACTAAGGCATCACTAACATTTTCCCGAAGAGTTGGAGGGATTCCTTGCTAAGCCTTTGTTGAATATGTAACAACCATAGCATTCCATGAAACAACTTTTCGTTCAGGCGTTCCTCTCTTTTCCATCTATATCTATTAAAATTTTCAAAGAATGGGGAAATCATAAACCAGACAGAAGTTGAACAAAATATTGTTCTTATAAAAAAAGCTCTTAAAATACCACTACAAAAATTGCATAATATGGTCCCAATAAAAATATGAGAGTGCTATCTTTGCTTTAGCTACGATCGATCTGCATGTGGATCTCAAACTAAAACCGTAGGGTATACAAATAAATATGGATTTGTACCAAAAAAATGGGAATGGAATGGCTCCGAACTACTGGCTTTCGAACTGCAATGGGATCTTCCTCTCCTCGCCTGTCTCTATGCCCAGCTTTACCTCTTTTTCCCTTTGCATCTGCTGACATTGGGATATGGAACAAGCAATCTCGTACTAACCAGAGAAAGAGCTTTCCTTTAGTTTTCTCACATTTTTTGTCCAACCAGAATTTCGCCAGCATATGGAACAAACAATCTCGTACTTACCAGAAAAGGTCTTTCCTTTAGTTTTCTTACACTTTTGTTTTCCCGCCCAAATTTCTTTTAAATTAAGGGATTATGTATATTTTATATGTTTAGATATGATTTAGAGATTTTCTCTTTGACTAGGGGAAACACAGTCAAACATAGGTGGGATTGATCTCGTGACGTCCAAATCACAACAAGTGACTTCATAACAACGAAACCACCAATGAACCACACCTATGCGAGCAAATATGATTTATAAATTAAAGTAAACATACGATATTATATATAATTGTTTGCCAAATTTTTTAAGATTTAGGGGATCATGTATATTTTATATGTTTATATATAATATATTATTATATAATATAATGTTTATATATTAATAAAAAACATATAATATTATATATGAATTATAGATAAAAAGAAACATATGATATATGATTTATTGATTAAAACTAAACATATAATATTATACATTAATTTTAAATTTAACATATTATATTATATTAATTTTTAAATGTTATAATATATGAAAGAAACGAGGATCAATAAGCTATAGGGTTAATATTTTTTTAAATGAATTTTTACTTTATTTACTCACCTGCAACAAATTTACCCACCATTACCCACTACAACAAATTTATTTACTCACCATTACTCATTCTAGGATTTATTTACTTTTGATTTTAACCATATTTACTCACCCACCTCCAAAAATAGTAGCTACTCTTCCCAAAAAGGTTTTTCATATAAGACAAATGGCACCCCAAAGGCAGAAACCCAAGGTGGAGGTCATGCAGAAGCAATTGAAACTAAGTTGAATGGACTCCAATGTGTGCTTAGGAACATGAATGCAACCTATGTTTGGTAACTAAGAGGCTCATTATGTGGAACAAGTAAAATTGTTTGGAATGCTAACCCTGGATTGATGACTTCGGTAAATAAAGTTGGTCAAGACCTACAGTATCTACAGAAGGCTCTCAAATAATTCACAAAGATTATGGATGAAACAGACTTGAAGGTTTGTAATCATGCATAAGCTATCCCAACAAAACCTCACATGGGCCTATCTATCCCAAGCCCACCTACAACAACCCCACATGGACCTAGCTATAAAGGTTGCATTATCTCCCGAGGTATAACTAATCTGGGAGATGGAATGGTGTTGCTATCTACTGGCCTCTTAGTCCCCCTATCCACTAGGAGTGCTGGGAAGAAAGATGAGATCTGCTAAGTTGTGTCTAGTCGAGTCACAAGTGGGGGACAAAGAATGTGAGCTCTAAGCTTAACCTAGTCATACATTGATTTTCCATAGTACATCAGCCTACATTGATTTTCCTGCAAAACTACAATTTAATTAAACCTTCATGAACAAAAGAGAGAAACCATTTTCCTGCAAATGTTTCAGACATGATCATATAGACAATACTGTTAAAGGATGCTAGCCTTTCTAACTTTAACCAGAACTTCCTCATTTCACAAGGTTCACTGCTCCTTGAATTTAAAATGTTGCAATGCATACAATACAACGCTTTCCAAATGGATGCATTTCAGATTCTAAGTACTCTTTCCAAGCTTGAGACAACTGCCCCAATAAAAAATGCACCCCTGGCATGCTGGGTGATTAGTTGGATGATTCTTTATTAAGGTCTCCAGTTTCTGAAGTGATGGATGTAGATTTTAACTGATAAGAACAACTCCATATTTATGAACTTACGTTGTTACTATCCATGGGTAAAAGCCAACTGTTTCTCTGTATCATATTGATTAGCCTAAAATTGGGCTACAATACTTTAAATAAATGTTGCTAATAGATGTGTTAGAATGGATGCAAACATAGAGGTCTTCTTTCATTTTCCCTTAAAAATCTATCTCTTCTTCCACATTCACTGCTGGTTGGGGCCATAGATTTCCCTTTACATCCATTCGTATCTCCAACCCATTTCCCACTACTTGGGTATCCATCCTCTTGCCAAAGGTATATCCCCCCAAAATCACTTTCCCACTTACTTATGATAAATAAGAACACTTTATTTTGTGCTCATTGAACAAATATCTTTTCAAATGATACTTTTTGTGGGAAATTAAGAGTCTAGCAACAAATGTTTATAAAACCCTCGTAATTTTAGCAAGAGACACTATTGTAGCAAGTATCTCCTCACCCTAAGTTATCAACACTGACAACAAATATTTTTTCAAATTACAATTTTTTTAACGAAAGGGAGAGCTTCCAGCAGAAAAGGTTTTTTAAACCCTAAGAATTTTAACAAGAGACACTATTGTAGCAAGTATATACTCACCCTTAGCTATCAAGACTAGATATAGTTGTACAAATGCTATCTCAAATCTATTGAACGACAACACCATTTTTTACAGGAAAATATAAAACTAAATAGTGGCGAATGCTCCCCGCTATAGCAACGTTATGGACTATGTGTCGCAATAGCGATGATCATCGTGGGACTTTTGAGCCATATGTAGTAGTGATACTTGAGCGTAAGAAGGCTCCTAATCGCCTAGTTGTGGATGAATCCGTTAACGATGAGAATTCGATGAGATCCCTTAATCCCTAAACAATGGAAACGTTGCAGCTATTCAGGGGCGATACAGTCCTTAAGGTTCTTTGGTCTACCATTTTTGGTTTCCACGCCTGCATTTGAGCTTGAGTTTTTGTAGCGGATCTTGAATTCTCTCCATTTGTTTAACACTAATGAAATGGCACGTGCAGGGTAAGAAGAGAAAGGATACAATTTTCATAGTTGAGGGCCTTGAATTCTTTCCATTTGTTTAACACTATTGAAATGGAACGTGCAGGGTAAGAAGAGAAAGGATACAGTTTGCATAGTTGAGGGTGATGATAGCTATGCAGAACATGAAATCAGAATGAACATAGTTGTTACATCAAATCTGAGAGTAAGGTTGGGGGATGTGGTGTATGTTCATCAGTGCCCATATGTAAATTATGGGAAGCATGTCCATATTCTTCCTATAGATGACACTATCGAGGGTCTTACAGGCGACCTATTTGATGCCTACTTGAAACATGAGTACTAGTTTTTAGTTCCTACTTATGTACGTGAATGCCCACGTAACAATAATTGTTTTATTATCATACCACATGCAACTAATTGTTTTATTATCATACCTACAACTTACTTCATGGAATCCTATCGCCCTGTGCGAGAAGGGGACCTCTTTCTTGTGCGAGGGGGGATGCGTAGCATAGAATTTAAAATCGTGGAGATGGATCCTGCTGAATATTGTATTGTTTCTCTAGACATTGAAATTTTTTGTGAAGGAGATCCAATATGACGAGAAGATGAATAGAAATTAAATGAAATTGGTTATGATGATATTGGTGGTCTCTAGAAACAAATGGCACAAATCAGGGAACTAGTTGAACTACCCCTTCGACATCTGCAGCTTTTCAAAGCTATTCGTGTGAAGTATCCTAAGGGTGTTTTGCTTTATGGTCCTCCTAGTTCAGGAAAAACCCTTATTGGAAAGGTAGTGGCAAACAAGACTGGATCTTTCTTTTTCTTAATTAATAGTCTTTAAATTATCTCAAAAATGGTTGCAGATAGTGAGTGCAATTTCAGACAGGACTTCAAAAAAGCAGAGGACAATGCTCCCTCCATCATTTTCACCGATGAGATTGATTCCATAGCTCCAAAGAGGGAAAAACAAAATGGTGAAGTAGAGAGACACGTTGTATCTCAACTCTTGACATCGATAGATGGCCTCAAAGCTAGAGCTCATGTGATTGTGATGGGACCAACAAATAGGCCCAACAACATTGATCCAGCGCTTAGAAGATTAGGTAGGTTTGACCGAGAAATTGAAATTGGGGTTCCAGATGAAGTTGATCGATTAGAGGTTCTTCACATTCACACAAAGAACATGCAGCTTGTTGAAGAGGTAAACTCATGAATCCTAACGTATTCCTTTATTTCTCTTGTGCTCTCTTTATCCACAGAACATAACATCACTGTTATTTCCATGCTACAGGTTGTAGACCTTGAACATATTGCCAAGAATACACACTGACATGTGGGGGCAAACCTTCCAGCTCTTTGCACTTATGTTGCATTGTAGTGTATCAAAGAAAAAATGGATGTAATTGATTTGGATGACAACAATTGATGATGAAATTCTGAATTCTATGGTTGTTACAAATGAGCACTTGAGGACTACTTTGGGCACTAGCAACCCCTCTACCCTATGTCAGACTATGAGTAGTTATAAACATGTCTATATTATATATAGACGTAGCCTGAGCGAGATTTGTCATTTCCCTTTCAATTTCTTTTATGTGAAACATGATATATATCTACATTGACGTTAAACATTTAATTTATCATGTTGCCTAGGTTCCAAATGTTTCATGGGAGGATATTGGGGGTTTGGAAAATGTCAAGAGAAAAATAAAATGTGTCCTCCTCTATGGACCTCTGGCTCCTCTTCTATGGACTTTGGTTGTGGTAAGACGTTGCTTGCTAAGGCCATCACCAACGAGTGCCAGACCAACTTTATTAGTCTGAAAGTGTTGGAGCTCCTCACGATGTGGTTTAGATAAAGTGAAGCCAATGTGCATGATATTTTTAATCAATTGCTACTCAAGAAAGTAACATTGTTATCCCAATCTACCTACATGATCTCAACTTGATTTCTATATCGAACATTTTCTGAACACAATTCCTAGCTCTAAACCAAGAGCACTTCCTAGCACGGTTCCTTTTGAAATTTATGGCATTATTCAAGGCGCTATACCCGTATCTATACCTAGTGCTATGCTGGATGTTTTCTAGGCGCAATTTTTGGCTCTATACTTGGCACTATGTTGAATGTTTTTCTTGCCAAAAATCATGGCGCAATTCCTATCGCTAACCCTGGATTAATATATGGTGCTATGATATTCAAGATTTTTTTTGGAGGCTATTCTTGGCGTTATATGGGATGATTTTGTGGATGCTAATTGGGATGTTAATTGAGATGCTAATTGGGATGATAATTATGATGCTAATTGGGACGCTAATTGGGACGTTAATTGGGATGTTAATTATCATCCAAAATAGCGCCAACTTTTAAAAAGGGACGATAATTGGGATGCTAATTAGCATCTAAAATAGCGCCAACTTTTAAAAAGTGATACTAATTGGGATTCTAATTGGAACGCTAATTGGGATTCTAATGGGGATGCTAATTGGGAAGTTAATTGGGATGCTAATTAGCATCCAAAATAGCACCAACTTTTTAAAAGGGACGCTAATTGGGACGCTAATAAGGACGTTAATTGGGATGCTAATTAGCGTCCAAAATAGCATCAACTTTTAAAAAGAGACGGAAATAAAGCCATTAAAAGCGCCATCTTGTGGAAAAGCATCTACTTTGTCAAAAAATGATGAAAAATACACTAAAAGTGATAGTGGATGCTAAAAAGGAAGCTAAAAGAGATTCTAATCACAGTGTTTTGTTGTAGTGTATAGAGAGGGAGGGACAGTGGAGTTATAGAGAGGGAGGGGAGATTTAGGGAGAAGAAGAAAAGAAAAGAGAGGGTGTAAATAAGCATGTGTGCTAGTACACATACACACCCTCAAATTCAATTTGTTTTGTGCCCTTGCAGGTTTGGTGCTAGATTCAAATTCCCAAACCTTAAGACTCGAACTGAGTTATAGAAAAACACACTTAATTCTGTAACTTCATGTTTTTCACCCTTTGTTCTGCATATGCTCCACTTGTGCACTATTGATGAAATTGCACACACTTGTCAAGTTCTGTGTGCATATTCTAACTATATATTTTTTGAATAAAGTTGTTATTGTTTTCTATTTTTAATTGCACTCATGTCAAATTTGTATAAAACATAGGTCGTTTATTTTGGCTACAATTTTTTACTGGCTCACCTATTTCGAGAAAAGAAAATAACCCAAACAAGAATACAAGAATACCTACAAACTATAAATAAATAAAAGTTGATTGATTATGTTAATACCATGATAGGGTGGACAAACGCTCGACCATGCCATTTTATGGATTCACTGACTTCCTTAATTTAAAAATATATCTATAATTAACTTTTAAAATTTTGGAAAAATATCCCTACACAAGATCCCCTTGTTACCTATGACTCTACATTTTTTTTCGCAAAATTTGACAATTTACATACCAAACAGGTGGACCAATGCAAACATATGCATTATGCTTTAGAGAAAAAATAACATACCAATCTTAGAAGAATGACGGTTTGGGGTTGTTATACCTATTTTCCATAAATAAAAGTTATATATTCCGAAAGGTAATCCGATTGTCTACATTTCATCTTTTACGCCTCATTCTACAAATTTGTGTAGGTACCTCTAATAATTCATTTTAATAACCAGATTTTGTTTTTCCAACATGCCTTGCAACTAACGCGTCAAGAGCGGGTAATGGAAGTGAGTATCATTATCTTGCACCATCTTGAATGTGTGGGAAAATTGTGTTCCCTTTTCCTTTGGGGCTCTCTTCATAGTTACAACCCAAATTATCATTTAGTAATGGTGCCATGTAATCTTTGAAAATATAAAATAGGAGGAAGAGAATCTTGTGTTGTTCAATATACTCCTACATGTGTTCCAACTTGTGGGTGATTATGCTTCTTTTGGACAAATGTTTAATAACCTAGTTATAACATATCCCTAAGCACATGACATGTCAATTGCAATCCAACCATCTTAACTTCAATGCAGATCCAACCATATGCCTCTTCAATAATATAATTTAGTTTTTGACCTAGTGGAACAATAAATATAGTAAACAGATCAGTCAAAGTGGTGTTGAGTTATGTGATTGTACATAGTGAAGTGTATGATCACTAACTTTATTTATAGTAGATTTTGAGGATGTAGATCTCTCAGGATGGGAGGTGATAGTGAATTACAATTTTAAATTCAATTATGCTAATGCTAATATGTAAACCTGGAATATAAGTCTACCTAGACAGTTCAATGGTTTCATTAGCTTTACATCTTTTGTCTTTATCTTGTCCAATGTAAATAAAAGGTTTTGATACTACCATTGTATTTTTTTGGGAACTTTTATGACTGGGCGTATTTTTTTCAGACGAAAAAAAGCATTCCTTGATATTCTATTGAATCAAAGGTAATTAGTTACATCATCAAAGTTGTCAAGACCAATCAAGTAGTTTTTAACCACTATTCAGAGTGCATCATCATCTATAACATAGCAGGAAGAGAACATACTAAGCCAGCTACTATCCCCACCTGGGCTTTATGTACCGCGAGGAGTTCCTCTCATAATACAACTACAGAACGATCAACCAAAAAATGTCTCTAGAGAAGATAATAAGATCCCTAAGACATTATCCAAGACAAGCTAGAGTCCTCTCAAATTGACCAAAGATAAGACCAATCAACATATTCCACAAAACAAGCTACCCCAGGGGCCTAACTCAAATAAAGCAGGGCTAAAGCATATCATAGCAAAGCTCTCAAAACAGCTAGGGATTAACTTCCCCAAATAGTTCTCCTTTACAAATTTCCGTAAAGGTAAGATGGCCTGGGGCCATAAGAAGCCCATCCTTGGATAATGTATCAACCCTCATATTATATTCCCTATAGACATGGATGAAATCCACGAAAGTGAACGAAGAAAAATTATTTTTGGTGTTGACGCACCAAGCTTCTAGGTTCACTATAGCAAGAGTGGATTCTTCCTTTGCCCAATTTATAATCAAAGAGGAGTCGCCAAAGACATGTAGATATGGTAATCCAATATATTTGGCGACGAATAGTAAATCCCAGAGTGCCAGTAGCTCGGCTCTCGTATTAGTGCTGTGACCGCATCCTAATTTAATTTCAAGGAAATGTTGTTCATTAATCTAGATACATACACCTGCCCCTCCATTTGAAGTTTCCACAGCTCCATCAAAGAAAGCCATGGGAAATTGTTTTAATGGAGGATTTCCAATATTCCTGAATTTTGGCCTTTTAACTTGGGGTACCTAATCAGATGAGACCTCAAACAAAATCTTATGACATATATTGGTTATATTTGGATCTTTATTCTCAAATATAATGTTGTTTCTGGCCTTCCAAAGATTCCAGATGAAAAAAATAGGCAGATACGAGAGCTCCCCCTCCTTTTTAAACCAGCTGATAAGGTTGCTTGTAAGGGTCGGTTCTGACCAATCCACCTGAATATCAACCAAACTGACAAAGAAATGTAATACCTCAAGAGCAAAGGAGCAACCTACAAACAAATGGTCAATTGACTCAAATTTTTTCTTACATAGGTTGCACCTGTTAGGACCGAGCCAACCCCGATTACAGAGATTATCCCAAGTATTGAATTTTCTTATAAAATGCAAACCAAGTGAAGCACTTCAGTTTTTGCGGAATGTTGAAATTCCATACGTGTGAGATAATACAATCTGAAGGTGGAGGCAAATAATTTGAGACAATGAGTTCATATGCTTTTTTGGCCGAGACCTTTCCTGAATCCCTATCATACAGCCAGAGAAGAGAGTCCTCAGCATCCCTGATCTTGATTCCACCATGTGAAAGACCTTTGACAAAGGATGTCCACAGGTCATCCCATTCTTCCCCCAGGTCTAGATCAGAAGTTGAGTACCAACCATTATAACCTACAGATAGTCAGTCCAGTTTCTAAGCTTGGGCTAGAAAAGTAATCCCATAGTCAGCTAGGTAATCTCTAAGGTCCTAACAAACCCATTCCAAAACTATGAAGTACCATTAACAGTGAAGTTCCAAGCATGGATCCAGTCCTCCAAGGGTCTATCTTTTAAATATTTATGAGCAATGATTTGGATCCATATACCATTCCCCATCAACACCTGCCACAAACTCTTTAGTCTGAGAGAGATCCCAAACCACTCTAGGTTGTTAATGTCCCAACCACCGTATTCAATAGGAGCAGAAACCAATTTCCAATTTGTCAAGTGAAATCGATAATGACCATCTATTTTCCCCAGAAGAAGTTAAAAATTAAATGCCTTAGGGCATTCAGTATAGAGCTGGGACATCTTTCTAGTGAAAACCAGTATGCCCTGAGCCTAGTAAGAAATGATTTTATAAGAATTAATTTGCCTCCAATAGTGAGCAGTCGTAAAGTCCGACTTTTTATCTTATTTTCAAACATCACCACCATCCATCGCCAATCAGATACACGATATCCCAGAGGTTTTAGACGATACCCCAGGTATTTGAACCCTGAGTTGATTGGGGCCATGTTGTATGGGAGGAGCATTGATATTTTCCTTCTAGTCTCTTCATCCACATTTTGATATAGAAATGAAGATTTTTCCATACTGACAGTCATACCGGTGGCCGAAAAAAATAAGTCCAGAACTTCTTTGTATGCACCCCATTCTTGGACATTTCCAATCCCAAAAAGGATCACATCATCAACAAATAACAAGTGTGTTATAGACAAGATAGGAGAGAATTGGAACTCTTTAATAAATCCTTTTTGTTGTGCATCTATAATGATTCTAGTGAAGCTCTCAATAATTAAAATGAATAATAAGGGTGATAAGGGACATCCTTGACGAATTCCCCTTGAGGAAGGGAAGAAATCCGAGGGAGTCCCATTTACTAAGACTGCAAAACAAGAGCTAGTGACGCATCCCATAATCCAGTTCACACCAATCAGTTGCAACTGTTAGGACTGAGCCAACCTCGATTACATAGATTATCCCAAGTATTGAATTTTCTTATAAAATGCAAACCAAGTGACGCACTTTAGTTTTTGTGGGATGTTGAAATTCCATATGTGTGAGATAATACAATCTGAAGGTGGAGGCAAATAATCCGAGACAATGAGTTCATATGCTTTTTTGGCCGAGACCTTGCCTGAATCCCTATCATACAACTAGAGAAGAGAGTCCTCAGCATCCCTGATCTTGATTCCACCATGTGAAAGACCTTTGACAAAAGATGTCCACAAGTCAGCCCATTCTTCCCCTAGGTCTAGATCAGAAGCTGAGTACCAACCATTATAACCTACAGAGAGTCTGTCCAGTTTCTGAGCCTAGGCCAGACAAGTAATCCCATAGTCAACTAGGTAATCTCTAAGGTCCACCGGGAGTGTATAAGAAGTCTCCCAACCTGCTATAGGATCTACACCGAGCCGGATTTTCAATCCATCACCAACCTTCCAGCCGAGCTTGCAAGTAATCCAAGCCAAAATTCTAACAAACTCGTTCCAAAAATATGAAGTACCATTGACAATGAAGTTCCGAGCATGGATCCAGTCCTCCAAGGGTCTATCTTTTAAATATTTATGAGCAATGATTCGGCTCCATCTACCATTCCCCATCAACACCTACCACAAACTCTTCAATCTGAGAGAGATCCCAAACCACTCTAGGTTGTTAATGTCCCAGCCACCGTATTCAACAGGAGCAGAAACCGATTTCCAATTTGTCAAGTGAAATCAATAATGACCATCTGTTTTCCCCAGAAGAAGTTAAAAATTAAACGCCTCAGGGCATTTAGTATAGAGCTGGGACATCTTGCCAGTGAAAACCAGTATACCCCGAGCCCAGTAAGAACTGATTTAATAAGAATTAATCTGCCTCCAATAGTGAGCAGTCGTAAAGTCCAGCTTTTTATCTTATTTTCAAACGTCACCACCATCCATTGCCAATCAGATACATGGTATCCCAGAGGTTTTAGACAATACCCCACAGTATCATTGAGTTGATTGGGGCCATGCTGTATGGGAGTAGCATTGATATTTTCCTTCTAGTCTCTTCATCCACATTTTGATACAGAAATGAATATTTTTCCATACTGACAGTCATATCGATGGCCGAAAAAAATAAGTCCAAAAATTCTTTGTATGCACCCCATTCTTGGACATTTCCAATCCCAAAAAGGATCACATCATCAACAAATAACAAGTTTGTTATAGACAGGATAGGAGAGAACTGGAACTCTTTAATAAATCCTTTTTGTTGTGCATCTATAATGATTCTGCTGAAGCTCTCAATAATAAAAATGAATAATAAGGGCGATAAGGGACATCCTTGATGAATTCCCCTTGAGGAAGGGAAGAAATCCGAGGGAGTCCCATTTACTAAGACTGCAAAACAAGAGCTAGTGATGCATCCCATAATCCAGTTTACACCAATCAGAGGGATACCTATCTGCAGGAGCAAGAATCTCATAAAGGTCCAATTGACCCTATCAAAGGCTTTGACTAAATCCAGCTTCAGCACTAGGACATTTGAATTCTTAGCTTTGATAAAGTGTAAAAATTCCTGGGTAATGCCAACAAATTCAGTGATCTATTGGTCCTTTAAAAAACCAAATTGTTGTGAAGAAATGGCCCTATTCAGTATAGGTTTAAGGCAGAGCGTAGAAATTTTAGAGATGACCTTATAAACAAGGTTACATAAGGAGATAAGCAGAAATTCAACAAAGGTAGAGGGCTTTTCACACTTAGGAATCGATGTCAAAAAAGTAGAGTTTAAGGATCTAGGAACAAATCTTTCTAATATTGCTTGTTCTACTGCAGAGGTAAGCTCCTCACCTATTAGGTCAAAAAAGGGTAAGAATAACTCGAGCGACCATCCATCAAGCCCGAGGATTTTATCTTTCTTGAAGCCTTTAAGGACAACTTCTACTTCCTGAAGGGTAATAGGCTCTAGAAACCTATCCACCTCCTCATCCCGAGTAAATGTTGGAAACAACCTAATTACCTTAAGTTGGCCAGCAATATTTGATGACTTATCATCCATAAATGAATCACTGAAATGTTGTTTTCCCAGCTTCTTAAAGGACACATCATCATATACCAGGTTACCATTTTTATCCTTAAGGGACCAGATAGCATTGGAGTTCCTTCTTGCTTAAGCATAAGCATGAAAGGACTTAGTGCTGGCATCCCCTTCTTTTAACCAGAGAATTCTTCTCTTGAGTCTCTGTGTGGTAACCTCATGAGCCAAAATATTACCTTTTTTGTCTTGAAGTTATTTCATCTTGTTTGCATTGTCTACTATCAAAAGCCTAGAATCCATCAAAAGTATGTTAGTGATCTCATCATTTATATCCATAAGCAATTGTTTCCTTTCACAATTTTTCTTCCTCTCCCAGCCTTTAACAGTAGCTTTAAGTCTGCTCAACTTCCTTGTGAGAGAATCCAGAGGGCTTGTATGTCCAATAGGCAAGGGAGCCTTCCAGGAGGACCCAAAAAGTGGGGCAAAGTCATATTTCAGGAGCCATGCCTTATTAAATTTAAAGGGGTAGCACTGAGGTACCGATCTTTGACCCCACTCGAGACAAATAGGGTAGTGGTCTGAAATATCCGAAGGAGTAGCCCAAGACCTAAAGAAAGCAAGACTGGGGAGAAGATGGGCTGATGATAAAAAACGATCAAGTCTTTTACTGATTCCCGCATCCCCCACACGACCATTACTCCAAGTGGGGCCAGGACAGTTCATGCACAGATCAACCAAATTGTTGCTAGTAATCAATTGAGAGAAGTAGGAATCTAAGGGATCATTCCTGGATTTTGTACCCCAGACTTCAGAGGAGGAGATAGTAAAATTTAGGTCACCAACCATGAGTATATTTGGTAAGGCAAGAAGGCCACCAGCCAAAATATTATCCCCAAAAATAGTTCTCTATGCATAAGGTCCATAGCAATTAAAAATCGTGAGGATCTCAGAGATCCATTTTATGTTGGCTTTGAGAAAGATGCCAGCAAAGGAGGAGAAAGCTTTACAACAAACCAAGAGAGGTTTCCAACCAACAAGGAGTCCTCCAGAGAGTTCAGAGGCATCTACAGCACAGAAATCCCACCATGTCTTGAATCTAGATAACAAAAGGAGGGATTGATAAGAATTACACATAGTCTCTTGCAACATAATCATATCAGGATTTAAGTCAGAAAACAGAGAGCTGGGGGCTTTTTGTTTGGAAAGCCCTCCAAAACCCCGAATATTCATGGATAAAATCTTCATGGAGAACCCAACACCTCAAATGTGTTTGATCTAAGTACCTATGATGAGGAGGGAGATGATCGAGATTGTCTAGCTGCACTCTTTAATCTAGTAGAGAGAGGAGTGTAGGATCCAAAATTCTCAGTCTTCTCAGAAGGGTGCTTCTTAGCCTTACGGATCGTTACATTTTTAAAATGAATGGAGTCCAGAGGGAGTGTGGAAGGTGAGATAGGGTCTTTATTAGAGAATATAGAGAGTGAATTTAGGAGTGAGGGATCCAGGAAAGCAGGTTCATCTCTGGGACTTGAGGACTGTAAGTTGGCAGGAGACAAAACCGTAGTAGGTGAGGTAGAAGGAGAAGAGGCTGAGGAAGTAGGGAGGGTGGGATAGTGCTCCAGATTGAAGGGGGGAGGAACCATCTCAGGCTATGTAACAGGTAGGGTTTTTGGAGCGGGGGATGGAGTAACAGAAGCAAACAAACAAGAGAGATGAGCACAAACTTCAATATCTTCTATGTATTTAAGTTCTCCCTTAGACAATCCTTCATAAGGTGTAGGTGAGGAGGATACATAAATCACTTTAGGAATGGGTTCCTAAGGCTCTCCATGGGAGAAACAACCTTCAAGAGAGGGGGAAACAAATCCAGAGCTAAGATCAAACCCATTCTCTACCGGACAACCCCTATGAAGAAAAGTGCAAGAGCTACGCAGATGACTGGTCTCATGACAATAGTTACACCTGAAAGGCATGTTTAGGTAATCAAGTTTCTAGGTAATAACCATGTCCCCATAGACAATGTCAATCTCAGGAAGAAAACCCTTATATCCAGTTCTACCAACACCTTAGCTACCCTCTTGTCAAAGATCAAGTGAAAATCCTTTTCCAGTACAACAAAGCACCCGGTTGAGTTTTCCAATCCAGTAAGGATATCTTTATTCCACAGGGGGAAGGGTATGGCTGGTAAAAGAACCCAAAGGTGACGGATAGTGGCCCTTTGTTTGAGGGGATCAAAACCTGAATGCCAATAGCACAAGACCAGGGAGCCCTGCTGTATGGTCCAAAGAGCCCCTAAGATGTGAGTAGCATCTACCTCTTCAATCAATACGATGACCAACTAATTATTAGCAAGAAGGCTGATTGTGGGTACATAGTGGATGATGGGTTTCCAATGGACATAGAAGCATACTCTAATCTCCCAATGAGAGCTCTGCGACATAGGGTTTCTACCTGGTTTAAGAATACATCATGACCCAAGACATATCTATGCTTCTCCTCCAGTGCCTTAAGGGATTTTGCTTTCCGACGAGCGCGGCCCGAGAGAAGGGAGCGAGAAAATTTGGAGCCCGCGCCACCTACAGATGGAGCGATAGGGTTACCATAAGAATACATAACTTGAACCCACATTCGACACAACCAGGGTTGCTATCTGACAACACATCCAACAAGCTAGACCCTGTCCCAAGTTCAACATAGTACACCCGATACCTAGGTACCTAAGTCTGCGGGATCCCCACCAGATATTAACCCAGGTTTAGACATAACCAAGGAGGGTGACAACAACAAAGGAAAGAAGAGACAGTTGTCAAACCAAGCTTCCAGTAATTAAGGACAAGTATCACCGATAACCCAACCGACAAACCCGACAGAGCTTAACAGACTTCCCACTTTTTGAACATGGTTGGTACTAACTCTCTAGTGAGAGAGTGAACTCCATGTGGGGTGGCCAGAATTTTAAAATACCCATAAACCCCTAGTAGTGGAGTTTGTGCTAGCCCCAAGACCAAGAACTAAACAACTATAATTAAATCAGCAATGTTGGAACAACAATGTCAGAGATTACCTGGTCACTGCAGAGCCGCGGGTCTCCTGATCATGTCTCTCGTCGTCGAAGTCAACCGGAGAACACAAAAACCCTTCAAATACAAAAACAAAACAATAATGAGGCCCCCAACGCAAACCACGAAAGTCGCCACCAAATAGTTCGAGGTGACAGATTCAAGTCTCGGTCGAAAAAGGTGGTCAGGTACAACGCAAAATCAAGGAGAAACAATGTGCATGGTGAAGCCCCCAGGGTGGTAGTCAATCCAAGTGATAAAAATACCCTCAAGACCAGCAAACTCACCGCTACCAGTAAGGTATCCAGCCAAACAAAAACCCAAATAAAAACAGCTGCGAATACACAGAGCACATACACGAGAGTAGTTGGTGCTACAGAGAACCAGAATGTCTGCCAAACCCTGAACCCTGAAAACCCTAGAAACACTCTACACAATACATTTAAGTATATGTAAAGAGATGGTGCATACCCAATTTGTATGTTTTGCTTTCGTTCGTTCTTTATTAATTCATGTGCGATTTTTTATTGAACTTCGATTTTTATTGCAATTTTATGTGAGACCTCAACGCTTAAAAATTCAAGTGTGGATGTGTAAAGATATTACAACAAATTCTATAATTACGAGGATTTATTTTATGGTAGCACATAGCTTCCTTTTGGAAAATACATTGAATCAGATCATTGGCACATGGTTGTTGTTCTACATTGTTTCATTTTTTTCCAAAAGAAAAATAGTTGTTTCTTGATATTCACTTGTGAATCAAAAGTAATAGTTACATAACTGTGATATCAAGATATCACTACAGATACAGATCCAAAAATACAAAGCAGGTGCTAAAGGTATTCAGCCATAACAAATCACTGAAAATATCACCAACGTTTCACCAAGAAGACCATCCAAGCATGTACAAAGAGATAACAGAAAGAACCCAGACAATTTATCCAAGGAGGCGGTCGGGGGAGAACTAAAATACTTTCCATCTCAGAGGAGATTAGAGTGTCATCCTCTATCATCCATGATGAACAACCAGAGGCACAACAAGCCCATACTCAAAAGAAGCATAACCAAAAGGTTTATGAGTATGCTACACAATCAGTACAGTTCTAAAAGAGTTGTAGCTTACCTCCCCTAATAACAACTTCTTCATAATATTCTATGAAGTAAAAGAGGCCCGAATCCATGGGGAGTGCCTTCTTGGATAAACTATCTGCCCTCTTATTGTGTTCCCTGTAGACATGTTGGAAGTCTAGGGAGGGAAAGGGTGATTTCAAATCCATGATACTGTCACACCAATAATCTAGATCCAGAGTAGAGAGAGTTTCCTTATCATTTTCCCAATTGATGATCACTGAAGAGTCACCAAACACATGGAGTGTGGGTAGACCAATAGCATCCGCAAAATACAACAAATCCCAAAGAGAAAGAAATTTCGCTTTTGTGTTGGTGCTATGCTCACATCCCATTTTGAGACAGAAAGTATGGGTATGGCTAATCGCAAGTGTGATATCTTCTCCTCCAATATTATTTGTTGCAGCCCCATCAAAAAATCCAGAAGGGTACATTAAATCCAGAGCATGACCAGCAAGCCTGGATTTTATTTTTTTACAAACCGTAGGAAAAGATATAACCTGATCCATTATCCTGTTGTAAATAGGGACAATATCTAGTAGCTTATCTTAAAATAAGAAATTTTTGTGAGAAATCCATATATTCCATATAAAAAACATGGGCAGCTGGAGGCAATCCTGGTCATGTTGAAACGAAATCTCTAAATTATCCACGAGAGTTGGGCAATTCCAATGAAGTAACAGTTTATAGTTCCTGCAAAACACATCAATTATAGCATGGGAAAAGGTACACCAAACGAATATATGATTCACAGATTCCTCGTTTGACTTACATAAGCAACATCTATTAGGACCATACCAACCTTTTTTATTTAGGTTGTCCTAGGTGTTTATACGGTTCTTTGAGCAAAGCCAAATGAAGCATTTAATTTTTAATAGCATATTATAGTACCATAGTTGAGAATGAGTTTTAACAAGAAATTTTGGTAGATTTGAAGAAACAATAAGATCGTAATCCAAACTGGCAGTGACCTCGCCATTAATTTTATTGTGCATCCAAAGTAAAGAGTCTTTATCATATTTTAGTCTAATATTCCCATGAGCCAAGCCTTTGATGTAATTGGTCCATTCTGCTTTCCATATACCATCCAAGTCTAGATCCTTCGTAGTTAACCAATAGAATTGTATATTTGAACCTTCAACATAATTACGAGCATGGTTGATAGTGCTAATGTCGTAATCATATAAATAATCCCTCAGCTCCTCCGTGAGAACATAGGTCGAGTTATGTCCTGCGATCAGGTCTATACCCAGTCTTATCCTTTTCCCATCACCATCCTTCCATCTCAATTTTCTGGTGATCCATGAGAGAGACCTTATGAAACCGTTCTAGAAGAAACATGATCCCTGAATAGACTACTGTTGTTTACACAACCAATCTTCAATAGACAGGTTTTTAAGGTATTTATATCGAATAATATGGATCCATGTCCCCATTCCTTTCAATACCATCTAGAGGCTTTTCAGTCTGAGAGAAGTGCAGAACCAATCCATGATTTTTATGTTTCAGCCTCCAGTCAACAAGGTACATCTTTCGTTTGCTACCCCAGATTCCCCAAAGCAACACAAACATACATTGCGAAGAATTTTCAAAATAGACTTGGGAATCCTATCCAATGCAAACTAGTAAACTGGTAGTATCAACAGTATAGACTTGATGCGTATCAATCTTCTTCCTAGTGTTAGCATTTTGTATGACCAAATACTAGTTCTTTTCCCAAAAAAATTAATGATCCACCTCCAGTCATTAGTACCATAAACTAGTGGCTTAAGACGGTATCGAAGATACTTAAATCCTTCGGCAATAGGTTCCATTTTGAAGGGGAGGATGGACAATATGATATCCCTTATCTCCTTATCGACTTCATTGTACAGGCAGGACAATTTTTCCATACTAATTTTCATGCCACATGTTGAGAAGAAAAGATCAAGAATTCCCTTGTATACCTGCCATTCTTCCAGTGTTTCCATGTCGAACATAATCACATCATCAACAAAGAGCAAATGATTTAATGATAGGGTTTAGGATACTTTAATCCCTTTAATTCTCCCTTTCCTATGTACATCATTAATAAGAAGACTGAGTCCTTCTATAACTAGTAGAAAGAGGAGGGGTGATAAGGGGCAGCCTTGACGAATGACACAAGATGCAAAAAATAAATTGGTTGGGGTACCATTTACAAGTACCAAAAAATTTGAGGAGATAACACAACCCATGATCCAATTCATCCCTTTCATAGGAACACCAATTTGTAAGAGCACAAGCCTCAATAAATTCCAATTCACCCTATCAAAAGATTTGATAAGGTCTAGTTTGAGTACGAATGTCTTCATCTTTTTTGTTTTATGGTGTGCATTATTTCCTGTGTAATTCCCATTGGTTCTAGAATATGCCTGTTTTTCAGGAATCCATATTGTTCCGCCGAGACAGCCTTGTCCATAACAGGCTTCGAACGATTAGATGCTATTTTTTATATGAGTTTATAGATAAAATTGCAAAGGGAGATAGGAAGGAAGTCTGCAAATGTTTGAGGCTTTTCGCATTTAGGAATAAGAGTCATGAACGTAGCATTTATAGAATTAATAACCTTTCCCTCAATTCGGGACTGTTCCATGGCTCTTAGAAGGTCCATACCCACTAGATCAAAGAACCAGAGAAAGAACTCTACATGCCAGCCGTCAGGACCCGAGATTTCATCACTTTTGAATCCTTTTAAAGCTCCTTCAACTTCAGATAGTGTAACCTTTGTAAGAAAGATACATGCTTCATCCTCCTGAATATAGGAGGGAAAGAGTTTGGTTACCTTAAGTTGGTCCACTACACTAGCACTTCCGTCATCTTTGAACAACTTAGAGAAATTCTTTTCTCCCAACACTTTGAGTTGAGCCTCCTCTTCAACCAAATCGCTAGCCTAATTCTGAAGGGGCCAAATGGCTTTGAAATTTATTCTCGTAAACACAAAACTGTGAAAAAAATTGGTGTTAGTATCCCCTTGATTAATCCAGTTAGACCTGCTCTTAAGTTTCCAGGTCAAGACCTCATGAGCCAAATACTCTTCCTTACATCATTTTAGTGAGGCAAGATGCAATGTTTCCACCTCAGAAAGAACACCCGAGGGGCGAGACGAGATGAGGGAATGGATCTCCTTCTCCTATTCAACAAAGACTTTTCCCCTTATGAGAACTTGCTTCTTTTACCAATATTTCGCAACACCTTTGAGTCTTTTGAGTTTGAAGTTCAAAATAGACATGTGTTCTACTGCTGGAAGAAAGGAATCAAAGGCCCATGAGGAGCTAACAATAGAGGAGAAATCATTTTCCAAATTGCAAGATCGATTGAACTTAAAGTGGTAGTTATGGGAGAACGGGTTAACATCCCATTCCAGGAAGACTGGAAAGTGGTTCGAAATCTCCAAGGGATGAGACCATGTTTTGTATCGATGAAGGAGAGGAAGAAAAATATCCAAGGAAATAAAACTATCAAGTCTTTTGTTGATTCCCTCTATCCCCCCACATCCGTTTCTCCAAGTAGGACCCGAATAAGGAGGATCCAAATCCACCATTTTGGTATTAGCTAGTAGTTGGGAAAAAAAGGGGGCAGATGGTTCAAGCGAGCTTTGTTACCCCATATCTTAGCATAGGGTGAAATTTAGGTCTCCCACTAAAATTTTATTAGGAAGTTCAAAAATACCCCCAATAACAACATTGTTCCAAAATACCTCCCTATTTGAATAAGGTCTATAGCAGTTAAGGACATAGAGCTCAGAGTTAATGCCCCTAAATATGGATTTGACCAGGATACCAGCACTAGAGACGAAGGATTTGTAACGAGCATTCAAAGGGTTCCAACCAGTTAAGAGACCTCCAAAGATGCCCAAGGAATCAATGCCACAGAATTCCCATCCATATTTGATTTTATAAAAATGAAGAAGAGATTGATAATGGTCACACATAGTTTCGTGTAGGAGGATCATATCAGGATTAATTTCAAGGAATAATGATCTAAGGGATTTTTGCCAAGGATATATCACCAAGGAGTCATAGCCAGCACCAAGGTGATATCGCCATGGAGTCATAGCCAGTGCCATCATGAGACCTCATCGTCAAGAGTTTTCTACAGTGTTTCTACATATATTTGTGGAGCAATGAACTCTTTGCATTGCTAATTAAATTCCTTGAGCATTCACAAAATACAATATATTTTTTTACTCGAGATTCTAAATTTCTTCTAAATTTTCATTTATTTTTTTTCCAAGGAAGGGACTTTGCTACTCGTCGCCCTTGCTATATATTGTTTCATTTATGTATTAGTTTTTTAATATATTTTAATCATTATATATTTATTATGTTTTATTATATATTTAGTATTTAGTATTTTTTTTGTACTAGGGGAACCGACAACTGGGGACTGGGATGGTACTCGGTTGACACGAGATCCAGGGATCCAATCTCGCTACCACTATACCCCTAAGTGCACCTACACAGCCCCTAAGCATGGGGAACAGGTAATTTGAGGTGATTTGAACTCAAGACCTCCATTTACAACATTACCTCATATCAAGCGAATCGTCAATTGAGCTACACCCCTACAGGCTTTTGTTATTATTATTATTATTTAATATTATATAGTATTAGTTATCTAGTTTGTTTTATGTCTTAAATTTTTTAATCTCTATCATTAGTTTTTTTTAGACAGAAACGGGTATATTTTATAAAACAGTGGTGTAACCACTAAAATAGTACCACGAATAGCATAGTTTCCCTTCAAGAGCGGCAATCAGAGTTCAAACAACATAAATCCTTATGTAGTTTGGATTGCTACCTCTACATCCCAAATATTTCATCATAGAAAGACAAAATAAACTCCTAAATACACGTTATTAACAGCCAAACTGATTCAGAAAACCCAAAACAAACTTCCTAAAATACTGAGAGTCAATTAGTTTTCTCACCATGGCATGAAGAAGAACCTAAGAACACCGTTACTTCCAGTTTCCCCACCTTCAATTCCAGCTTCTCGAATTTTATTTCTAGGTCAGCTAGCATCCCTGCCAGAGCGTTTTCAGTTCGAGAGATTGACTAGGTGAATTCTTCCCTCTAAATCAATCGTGCTCAAATAATGGTTCATCTTCATTATCTTATTTTTAATCTCCTTGATGTCAATTCAATGAACTGGGATGGTGTAGAGGACGTCGTGGACTCTGAGGACATGTCCATATTAAAGAGAACAACCTGTATGCTAAAAATTCCAACAAATTCCTTGCTAATGCAAACAAACCAGAGTTGAAAACCATGGCCATTACAACTTACCACCCTTCTTGCTCAAGGATTCCATGATTTTCAGACGATCCGCCTCAGATTTCACACAAGGGAGATGTGACATGATACATGCGATGAGATGGAATCGGCCTTGAAAACCCGTACTCACATTAAAACATGGCGTTGCATTGCATGTGTGAGCCCACATGCCCACCAAAACCGAAAGATCTTTCCATGAGTTGAGTAACTCGATACCAGACGCCACGTTGGAGGGACGTGAGCCCTAAGGGCCAAGGACCCAGGTCCTATGGGGGTTGGAAAAAAGTGCTAGCCCCATTCTTCACCAAGACTCCAATGCCAAGGGTGGTGGCGATACTTGCAGCAAGATTCGCTTTGCCATTGAGCTTCCTTCTACTACATGTAGACATTACAGTCAGACTTACACCTTTCGAATGTTTGTGACAGTAAGAAGGCATCCATCTTGGCATACCATGCCCTTGGGGCTTACTTGATCCCATACAGAGATTTCCTTAGTTTGAAAACTAAGGAGGAATATTTAGTGCACCCCTCAGGTTGTCTCATGTATATCTCTTCTTCCAGTTCACCATGGAGGAAGGCACTCTTCACATCCATGTGATGTACCTCCCATTTCTTTGAAGCTGCAATGGCCAAAACCATCCTTATGGAATCCATTCTTGCAACAGGGGTGAATTTCTCATTGTAGTCCAACCCATGAACCTGTGAGTACTCCTTTGCAACTAATCGAGCCTTGTACTTGGTAGAATATCCATCTACTGCTAGTTTGGTTTTGTAGATCCATTTGCACTGGACAAGATTTCTACTTGAAGGTAAGGATACAAGCTCCAATGTCTTGTTGTTCTGTAACAAATCATATTCATCATCCATGGCTACCTTCCACGTTGTATCATTGCAAGCCTCTTTGTAGGACTGAGGATCGTACCCTAGCATCATGTAGCACCTCTCTAGGATAAGTGGATCGATATGACAAATTGCAAGGTTCTCATTTTGAAATTGAGATCTAGTTCTCCTTCTATTAAATGGATCCCCAACACTGTTCCTGACAACTTCAATGATATTTTGGGCCCATTTAGGCCTTGTATTGGGATTAGGAGCTAGATATAGATCTAGATCTTCTTGATCTTCATTCTCAATATCAAGATTGGGTTCCTCTCGATCCTCATCTTCAGACTTTGAATCCAAAATATCAGTAGAAATAACATCACATGCAATTGGAATAGATTGAACATCTATACCTTCCTCTTTAGTTGGTTGTATTTCATGCAACGGATCTTCATTGAATTGGACACTCCACTCTATGAAGAATCTTATGGTTTCAATCTCCATCAACTTGTAAGATTTTGCATCATTTGCATATCCCAGTAGAATGCATTCGCTATTTTTAGGTTGGAAGGCTTTCCTCTTGTCAGATGGAATTTCGGCCCATGCTTTGGAGCAAAAAACCCTCAGATGTGAGACATTAGGATTATGTACCATAAGCGATTAGAATGGAGTGACCCCAACCACTGGCTTGTGAGGTACTCTATTATGTATGTATGAAGCACGGTTCACTACTTCAACCCATAGATATGGTGGAAGATATATTGCTTCAAAAACACGGGTATCCATCTCTTTCAGTGATTAGTTCTTCCTCTCAGCTACACCATTGTTTTGTGGTGTATATGGGATTGAATGTTGCATCTGAATACCCTATGAAGCACACAATTGTTGAAACTCTCTTTTGATGTACTCTCCTCCATTATCTTATCTAAGTTATCTTCTTCCCAAGAGTGCTCTCAACTAAGGCATTGAAAACTTTGAATTTTTAAACACCTCATACTTATTCTTAAGAAAGTAGATCCGACAATACCTTGAGTAGTCATAGATGAACACCAAAAAGTATGTGGATCCATTCATGAATGTTGTAGGCATTGGTCCGGAGACATCACTATGTACCAAATAAAGTGTGGAGGCAACTCTTCTTTCCTTCCCAACTTCATACCTTTGCTATAGGTTCTTACCAACCAAGAAACCATTGCAGACACCTTGAGAGGACTTGATGAGATGCAATCCCTCAACTGTTTCTACATTATGTAGTTGTTGGAGGTATTTGAAATTCATATGGTTGAATCGCTCATGCCATATTTTGTTGTTTCATTAGCATGAGTCAATAGGGAACTTTGGTGTGAAAATGGAAAAAAATGCGAGAACTCATATGCCTTGTAGGCATGGTTAGAAACTCCTTTCACTATCATATTCCCGGTAGATATCTTTGATATCTCAACTAAGTCATGTTCAAATATGACTCGCTTTGGAGAGCCTGTATGGGTCATCTGGTATACAGACAATAGATTTGTTCCTAAGGAGGGAACATAGAGGACACTATTGAACTCTCCATGCTCAAATTGAACTGAACCCTTCAAAACAACTAGGATCTGAGATTCACCTCCCATGTGGATACTAGGACAACCAGTGATATCTAGAGAATAAAATAATTCTTTGGAGGCAACCATGTGGTTGGAGGCTCCTAAATTAATGAGGAATGCTTGTGATTGTGAGAATCTAGCATTCAGTGCATGGCATCTCGCATGATATTCATTCTTACTTCCAGAATCAGTCTTCCTTACACCGTCAAGGAGGGAAATATTATGTTGTTCAAGAAGTCTTGACTTATGATCTATTTTTTTCTTCATACATAGGTTCTTTGGATGGTTTTCTCTTTTGCACTATGGGCACTTGGTCTTTTCAAACATCTTATGCTTATCCTTCTTAGAACTAGAAGCTCCATCTGAAGGATTTTGCTTCTCCTTTGGTTTGGTTTCAATGTTATTTTTTTCCTTCCCCTTGTGTCTCCCTATAGTTTGCGCATTCTTGGTACCCCTAGCCAAAAGAGCTTGATTCTTCGAGGCTTTGAGGTCTCCCATTTGGATCAACTTATCTTGTTCTTGAATGAGGGATTCAGTGAATGCATCAAGTGAGGGAATTCACCAGTTTGGGGTTGTCAATATCCCAGAGTGGAAGGTGGACATAAATACTGAAAATTCTAGGCCAGGCTTACTCAGAATGGAGAGCATCAATTGCTCATCCTTCTTATTAATTCCACACAGCTTGCACGGCATGACCAAAGACTTGAACTTGGAGAAGAATTATTGGATGGTTTCAATATTGTTGGGTTGAGGAGCAATCAATTCATTCTCTAAAATGTGGCCTCTCAGGTCATCCTGATTTACAAATAGTGATTCAAACTTCTTCCATACTTCCCTTGGTGTTTTTAATCCATCAAGGTGGAACACTAAGTCCCTGTAGATATGAATGCACATGAAACCAAAGGCTTCATTCAATTTGTTTAGGTATTTCAATTTCTCTAAAGTTTGTTGGGGTTCAACCTCCTTTCCCATTGTGACCCTATACAGGCCTTTGTTGCGCAACCAAATCTGCATATCTTCCCTCCAATCCAAATAATTGAAGGGTGTGAGGATCCTCAATGTCAAGGTTGTTGAATTCTCCATTTTGCAACTTCAGGAGCAACACAATTCTTCTGAATTCTTCAATTTACCTACATAAGACTTTCAATTTGAAGGAAAACCAATTCAACCACTCTCTACTTCGACATGTGTACTTTATCAGGGTGCTTCACACCTGGCTAGACTTCTCTGGATAAATCCAAACGAAGCAAGGAAAAGATACCAGGAATTATGTGGAACCCAATTGTTTCTAGTGCATAAATGGAATTTCTGAAGATTGAAAATGGCTTCAGCACCTACTATGATCCCATGTAAAATAAGCAAAGCCGCAGGATCATTAGGCTGGATTGAACTTCACTGTGAAAGTAGAATGAATAATGAGGAAGAATCATTTTAGTGCTAGAATTTTCAAACAGTCATGGTGAAATTATTTATACAAGAGGTATACAAGAGGCAAAAATTTGACAGCATAACTTTAATCTGATAATCATTAACCTCTATGAAATACACTGGTGAAACAATGGAGATAATTTGAATCCTCTAAGAGTGATTCGAATCTAATGACTTGGACTAACTCCAGACATCACTAACTGTGGAAAAATCACCATTGGAGACTCACTAGTGTAACTCTAGAAAACTGAAACACCTCACAATTAGTTAACTGACCAAGCTAGGTGAGAAAAGGCACCTAATCTCCTTAAATCATTAAAAAGTAGTGCTAGGATAATTAAAGATGAATTGAATACGGCCCATCGAAGCACAAATCAACACTAACCAAGGTGAACTGATGGTGGGACTCCCATGACTCAGTGTGGGATCCTAAAATGTAGGGATTGGTCTCTGAAGCTCCTAAACTCATGGATAGTGGCGCATCAAGTGGTAGATGGGCCCTAGATAACTTTTCCATGACACTAATGAAGTGGCAACATGTTCTTAAGCTAGGAAACTAGCATTTAAAATATGGTGGACAAGGGAGGATTACAATAATCCTAAGAGATCAGTCTCGAGAAAATAATACAAGTAATCTAGCATGAAGACTAAATTTTGAACTTGTGGTGTATTAATGGTAGCTCTTAAATTTTTCAAGGCCTCACAAATGGTAGCGTTGGATTGAATCGAACTTATGTGAATGTATGTCTTTCCAAATCATTGTATATGTATTGTGTTGGGGGCATCCTAGTTTTGAATTCCTAGAGGATGCGAATGGGAAGAAAAGAAGATTGTTTTGGTGATATAAGAACAATAAATAGTTGTAAAAGGGGTGAATTCCCTTCTTACTCATAAGGGGTGATTTCCCTCTTACTCAAAGGGTCTCAGTCAATACAACAAGGAGAGTGGAGGTAGGTCGCGAATGAGGGAGGGGATGGGAATGTCCCATAGGCATAGATGGGATCTTGTTAGGAAGGAGGCATGAGATAGAGATAATATTCATTTCCGTTTGAGTTTGAGTTTGATTTTGCAGAAGTGATTTAGATTGGGCGTAGTGGGAGCTTTCCAATGAGCATGACACCGATACGAGGTATTTCCATCCAACAATAATAAATTCCTATCAGAACTAACTAGTAACCTAAAGATAAAAGTGTAGTTGTTTTGCATAAAATTGTATATCTTATAAATATTTCAAGAGATCTATGGCAAGGGACTAGTTTAGTTTATCATGTCCATCACTGAGCCCTCTGGACTTATTTACTGAGTTTCAATTTAGATCTATTGGATCTCGATTGGTGAAGCAATACATAAATACTTATAAATAAAATAGACAGAGTCATTATCATACTTCATTCAATTAATTATTTGTTAGGGGGGATTTATAGGATATTGTAATAATACATCTACAATGTAAAGTAGACTATGGACTTATAACATGTGAGTCATACAAGAAGGAGAAGCCCTCTAAAGTTCAGCAGTCTTCATATAAGGATTTTGGAGGTTTCCACTCGAGGATTTGAAAGGGAAATTTTGTTGGGAAAAGGCAGCCATGGTTGTGTATATATGGGTGTTTTATGAGATGGTACTCTTGACGTAGCTTTAAAAAAAAACTTCATATGGAATCCAAATTTTACAAGATGACGGTGAAGTTGAGAATGAGATTGAAATCCTATCCAAACTAAACAATCTAAGGCTTGTTAGTTGAATAGGTTTCAGTCATGTAACAAAGGAAAGGATCTTAGTGGTAGAGTTTATGTCCAATAGTCCACTCCATGATATTTTTCAATTTGATTCTCAATCACCCAGTTGGCCCAGAAGAGTTCACTTGGATTTGCATATTGCTCAGTCATAACCAATGTTAGGATTGCCAAGTATCTATTGTAGCCATTGTGTAATGATTGGTGTTGGCCACTTCATCAATGTATAAATAAAAAGTGTAGTTCATAGGTGGGAACTATAAAGGTAACTTACAATTCGTCGTAACTACACTTGTACACCATAATGGTAGAATGGTTCATAATTAAACAAAATATAAATGCTGTTATATTTATTTGAACATTTCATACATTAGTTTTCTTGTCATTTAAAATGGTAGAAAGGGTTGTGTTCAAAAGAATTATGAAGGGTTTCATATTTGTGTAGACCATCCTAGGTCCAAATCCTATTCTATATCAAGCGCCAAGAGGGATCAAATCTCTTGAGGTGAGAACCTCTCCTGGAATAGCTCCTTGAGTGCAATACCTGAGAAGAGGTTTGTACCTTGAGAGATTTGATCCCTCTCTACGCTTGATAGAGCCTAGGATTTGGATCTAGGTTAGTTCTAGTCATGGGTGGTGACACAAAACTGGAGTTTTATCATCGTCATGTAATCATATATATATTTGACGATTATCATATTGTAAGAAATATGTTAAGTTGAAAACACAGATATCATTCTCAATCTATCTTCTTCATCTTTTCTTATCTTCACACCTAGTAGTTTTGACATCTTATCATATGGATCATATGATAAGGGAGGTTGAAATCGTAGACCTTCCAAATAGTTAACACGATATATTGTTGTAAATTCCATACCTTGCCTCTCTTGCTTTCCAATATTAATAGTAGTTTTCTCCAATGTAAATCCTTGTGACTTATGGATTGTTAAGCCCCAAGTGACTTTCAATGGAAGTTGTTTTTAATTACCTTTTTCGATAGGAGTAACAGGAATAACTTGAGGCAACAATCCATCCCATGGTACCCCCACATAATTATCAAATTTTATTAAAACCTACGTCGGTGGTTTTGGATGCGAACTTCCACAGTTATATACAATTTGTTGTATAACTCCAAGAGAACCATTAACGAGTCTTGCATTAGTCCATAGGTTTGATGTGAGCATTACCCTTGCTCCTATGGCTATATGCAATTCAAGTTCCAAGTTTTCTTCATCGCCTTCCATATAATAGTTGCTTCTTACATATGTAGCAATACTGGTCCCAATGGGACAATTTAGGCTTCTTATTAGACTCTTGTTATAACAGTTTACATCATCATTTGTCGTAAAAAAATGTATCGCCTTATCGAAGGAATTTTTCATTGAAGCATCTAAAGTAGTATTTGTATGACTCATAAGTAATTTCCAATCCTCTATTGTTGGAATTGCATCTCTAATATTCATTAACAAATTACGAAAATATTGTTGTTCATTGCTTTTTCCATTCTGTTGAAACACGGTATCGATGGTCACAACTATTGTGGATGTGTTCCACAATTCTTTTGCAAGACCTTCAGATGCATATACAGGCTTATCCATGGCAGATGGAAATTGTCCCAAATCACTGACCAATATAATTGATTTGCCACCAAAAGGTATATTAGCATTTTTTGGGAAGGCCTGGCGAAGTCTTGAATCTATTTTGATTAATAGATTTTTTCCAATAAAACACATTTCATCAATCAAAATATATTTGACATTCCTCATCTCTTCTTGTAAGTTAATTAAACTCGGTCCCCGTAAATGATTAATTTCTTTGATCGATATATGAAGTGCAGAATGGACTGTTGTTGCGGATATGTTGAAAGTTGCAACCCCAGTAGGAGCTCAAAGAAGTAATGGGATTTCCCTAGATGCATGACATTTTCAAGTGTATTTTTAATAGCTCCAATCAAATATAACTTTCTTGTACTTGCAATTCCTTGTATTATCATGCGTATTGGATCGACACTTGATCTATAATGCTCAAGGATAACATCGTATGCTATTATTTGCTTAACCCCCAAACTATAAATTGAGTAAGACTTTGCATGTTGATTAGTAGAAATGTTTTTCAACTTTCGCATCTTAGAGATGAAATGAATTGCATGGCTGGAAGTCTCTTCATCTAAAAAAGCAGTGTTCCAATCATGCATATGATCAGGATCCCCATGTCCAAGCATTTCAAACTCATTATAATTTATAAAATGATTTTTATATAATCCACATATGATTTCTCATTCATGTTGCATGTAATATCTTTGTGGATTTGGATGTTCTTCTTCTTCCTCGGATTCAACTCAATCAACTGTAGGCACTGGTTTGCGATCAACATGCCAAGGTATATATTGCAAATTTTTCCAATTCTATACTATTTCATGAGATGTGTGGCCTATATCTTTTCGAAAGTCACGAAATGTCTTGTACAAAACCAATTCGGACCAATGGAATTTGACAAACTTCTCATCTTTTTTATAAGGAATAGAGTTAAATCGAGGAAATACACATACAATAGATGCATTCCTTCGTCGTATCCATTTTTCCTCTCGTCAACGTTTATCGTATGACCAATATTTTGCAACATCTATCAATGTAAGTTCCTACATATTATCAGGTCGCTTATTATATGAATTTCAATCATAGAATTATCATTGTCGACATTATACATATCAACTTGTACTTGTTTGAAAACCTTCATACCATCATTTAAAACAACAAAATGATGGATACATTCTAAAAGATGAAGCTCTAGAAGCAAATGACATGTCTCTTGTGCACCAATGTCCCTGTCAATAATTGATTCAAACATCAAACTTTTATATGCATGTGTTGCTGGTTCGTTTGGATTCTGGATAGAAGAGACATGCATAAACATATTGTGGAAAGTTTCAGATCCTTTTTCAAATTTAGCACCGTATTTTTCTATATAATTAATAACCACACACTTGGAAAGTACAGGATGCCAATATATATCAGCCCTCCACGTCATTAGTGTTTCATGATTGTGTGTATTCACTTTGTCATCATTTCATCTAGGTTCATACTTTTTTTCTCATTTTTCATCAATGTAAAGTTTTGACTAGTCACATATATCCCATGGTGCCTTATATCGACATACCATTCTTCCTCCCTTCTTTCGAAGATAAGTTTTGTCACTGCAAGTAATATGACGCTCAACACAATTAAGAAGTTCTTCATAATCAATCATTGGATCCTATTGAAATATTTATTATGTGTCCTTTATAGAAGTATGATAATCTATATTATTTTTAATTTGAACATTTCATTGATATCCTTCTCGTGGATTAATTGCATGCACACATCTATCGAAATACTTTTTTCCAGATAAAACTTCTCCAGGATCATCCCATTTCAAAGTATCCATGTTGCGAGCATTTTTTAGCCAAAAAAAATCATGGACATGAGGAGATGCACGACGTTGCCATTCGTAGCGAGTCTAATAATCTGTAACTCGATGAAAATGTTCGAAAACTTCTTCTCGAAACATTGTATGTCTTAAGTGCATATAATGTGCTACGATGTGAGCATTATCAATTACATTTTGACGTCTCCATTTTCTCGCTTAACCAGGATCTGCAGGACTTGTGCTTGGCATTAATTTATGCAAATCAAGACACTGCATATCTATTGCACTCAATGTGAAGAATATTGTCGCACAACCAATCTGTTGAATCAATTCTAATAACTCTTGATGACACTTGCTCCAATATGCACGTGTACCTCTTAATACCATTCCAAATCTCATAATATTTCTCCCAATCTTGAATCTGGAATATTTCGTAAATGTTGTTGTAACTCTTCCATTTTTGTGGGTAGTTCAGTAATATTTTTCTGATAAAAAATGTTGAGGAAGCTTGAGCATGATGTCTCATTATGATATTTATTAAAAAATATATAAAGCGAGGGTGCCTTCCAAATTTGTTATCATGATACCTGAGAAGATGTTTTGTGTACTCATGTAGATGGACGTTTTTCATTCACGGTTGTAACCAATCTGCCTCTCATTTAGGGAACAATGTTGGAAATGCCATATAAAATAATCTCACAGTGTTATACTCGTTAATCATAGATGAGCCAATGCCAGCATAGTTAAGCACATCAGTCAATTCATCATTTACATTATTTTCATCTGGATTAGAATGGTTTTCCCATGCTCTAATAATTTCAATTTCTCATGGTGCACTTGGAAGCCTTGATGCAAAAGAAGACGTTTGTAAACCATCTAGCATGTCATCAACCCTTGGTATCCCTTTCAACATTGCAAATTCTATGTCATCGTCAATATCGAGAAGAGTAACATAATTAAGAATATGTGATATATTTGTTGCATTTTCAGGTAACTATTATACTGCGTCATAATAAACTTGAACATCTTGATAATATGGACCATTATGAATATTATATAATAATGCATCCATAACTCTTTGTTTCCTAACAGTGAAATCGTAACTGGATCATTGTCGTCCTTTTTTTCTGCACAACGACCATTAAGTACAAATTGTTAATATGTCGTGGCAATGTATCGGCAACATATTTAACCTCTTGCGGAAAACTAATGGCGTGCCCTCGATATTTGTATTGTCCACCTATTGAATGCATCACATGCAAAATTGGACTTGCACATGCTATCAATTTCTCTTCAACTTGTGTGAGAAATTCAAGGACATGAGGTTGAGTTCCTGGATCCATGTGGTTCCTAGCTGAGAATTTGTGATTAGTTCCCTCTCTTAGATATCGCATGTTCATTGGACTTGTATTTGTATTGCATACTTGTAATCCAGCATATGACTCATGGCATACATGACACATTTAAAATTTTGTTAATTGATTAATTCGGTCACAAAATTTTTGATGTCTAGTATACATTTATTCATATGGTACCGATATATTATCCTCAATTTCAATCTCTTTATCTCGGACCATATTAGTAATTGGAACTGCTTGAAATTTGACCATGTCAGCATCATGTCGCTCTGTGACCATTACATGTTGAGCATCTCCTACAGTTGGTTCTATGGGTATATTGGTTGAATATTGTCTTTGTTGTTCTACATTTTGGTTTCTTTGTTGTTCTACAATTTGATTTCTTTGTTCTTCCAATTGCTTCAACTTTCTTTCTCGATATACTCTTTATCGGTCAACATTTTCTTTTCTTTGTTCTTCTCGTTCTTCTGTTGTCAATTCGTCAAACTTTCTTTTTCGATATTCTTTTTGTCGGTCTGTTTTTTGTTTCCTTTCTTTTTCTCGTTCTTTTGTTGTCATTTCATCTAACTTTCTTTTTTGATATTCTTATTGTTGATATGCTTTCTGTTTCCTTTCTTCTTGTTGTTCTTTTGTTGTCATTTTGTTAGATTTTCTTCCTTGATATGCTCTCTATCGTTTGACATTTCATTTTTTTTGTTCTTCTCATCTTTGTCTCATAGCATCTTCCGCATGCACATCTTCCATTTTTAGTCCATATTATGTATCAAATATGTTGCATTAACATCTACACTGAAATTTATGCATCCATGAAATCTACATTGAAATCTATGTGTCCATGCATTAGATGCTACACATAAATTTATACAGCGATGAAATCTACACTGAAATTTATCCATTAATATTAATACACCATACACTGAAATCTATGCAAGGAAAAAACACACTATACATGTTAATAAAATTCGGTTAGTGAAATTCAATATACTTTCAAATATGACACTTTTCAATTTAACTATATTTACAATGATATTTAAAAACACCTTATTTAAAATATATTTGGAAAAAACCATATTTAAAAACATTTTTACTATTTAAACTATTAAAACATTATAACTATTAAAACATTATAATATTATATTATCCATAAATTAACTATATTTTCAATTATATTTTAAAAACCTTATTTAAAATATAATTAAATTTTTTTATTGATAATATTATCCATAAATTAACTATATTTTCAATTATATTTTAAAAACTTTATTTAAAATATAATTAAAAACACTTTATTTAAATAATTTTTTATAAAAATACTTTTCCTAATTATTACTATTAAAATAATAATTATATTTTAAAAACCTTTATTTAAAAACTTTCAATACTATTATAAAAACAAAATATTAAACATTATAAAATTAAAAAACCAACCATATTTTTTAAAATTCAATTCAGCGGAAACCATAAAACATTAAACTATGTACGTAAATCCGATCCTAACCGCTAACCATTAACCATTATGAAATAAAAAAACAAACCAATTTTGTTTAACTTCAATTCAATGCAAACCATTAAGCATTGTGAAATAAAACATTAAACTAATTCAATTCAATGCAAAGCATTAAGCATTGTGAAATAAAACATTGAACTATGTAAAGAAATCGTGGGATGGCTTCTTTTTTTAATTAAGTCGTGAAATGTCTTTTGGAAATTAAAAACAAAGAAAATGCAGAGGTTTATATTTGTCGAATGCTATATGTTATCCAATGTTATAGGTTATCTACTGTATGGCAAGGATAATTTTAGAGGCGAAATTTAGTCTATGAGTTATTTTTAGGGGTTTTTTCTAAAAAATGATTCGCCATTTTGCAATTTTTGAAGCCTTGTTTCACCCAATTTTATAGGCAAAATTTAGCCCACGGGTTATTTTTAGGGGGTTTTCTTAAAAAAATGATTCGCCATTTTGCAATTTTTGAAGCCTTGTTTTGTCCAATTTTGATGGGGTAAACTTTTTTCACCTAAAAATCGCCACTTTATTATATAAACTATATAAAATCCTTAGAAATTAAAATAGTTTTTGAAAAATATCACCAAACATTTTATAGTTGGTGTTTTAAGAATTAGTAAGATTCACCAACATTTATACACATTTAAATAAGTATGGTTCCTTAAAATCATCTCTGCTGCGCAGAATGCCTTTTGGAAATTAAAAACAAAGAAAATGCAGAGGTTTATATTGCCCAATTGCTACAGGTTATAGGAGCAGACTGTGACTGTTCACAGCAATGTTCTAGTTTTTATTCACATTTGTTTTTTGTTGGATTCATTTGCTTTGCCATAGATTCTTGATCCAAATTAAATTTTTTGTATAATGTTTTTGTTATGTATATTAGCTTTGGTGTGTCCTATACATGACCATTAATTTGATTTAAACTAAAAACACATCTTTTTATTTATGGTGAATTATTAATATTATTTATAGCTAATATAATATTTTTTATTTTTTATTATTTTATTAAGAAAAAACTTTACAACATTTCTCATACTAAACTATAAAAGAAATTTTTAAGATATTATTGTATACTTATATCCTTATACCTTAAGGCTAAAATAATTTGGGTTAAAAGAAACATAAAAGGGCGTGAGGTTTGTCTACATATTGCATAATGTTATGATTGCATCTTTGTATCATAAAGGTAAGAAATGGCTTTGTGTTTAAGAAATTTATGGACATATCTTGTATCACATTGATGGGATTCATTATGTGATTAAAAGAAGTATTAAATATAAAAATATTTGTAATTCAATCTTACATTGTAAATTGTTATTTTTATAATCTAATGATAAGGGGATTTGATAATTATTTATAAATGTATTTTATATTGATTTTGTTATTATTGTAAAAATGTAATTTAATAGATCATTACTTAAATGGATAAGTTAAGGAATCCACATATACCCAACGCACTTCGTATGAATACTTTGTTGGTAATTTTTTTGGAGATATTACTGCTTGGGCAATTCTGGATTATTTGATTCTGTTCTACCCTTGAGACATGATGCCTTGGCTGATATATTATGCATTTTTTTGCAATATTTTGGTGACTTCAAGCAACATATTTAAGAGCTTGACAAGCGGGCTGTTTGGCCTCTTTTTATATGGTGTTGATTTGGATATGTTTCTTTATTCATTGGATGGTCTAGAAATGGCCAATTTATTAGCCGCTGATTTTTTGCTCAGCTTATGAATTATCATTCATTTATGAGACTACTTCAGCCAGCTTGTTTTGCTCTGGTTATTTTGCTTGTGATCACTATGATTCACAGTTGATCTGACCTGAATGATTAGGAATGATGAAAAAAGTCTGCTAAGATCAGACTGATTTGATTGCATGGCATTTTGATATCTTTTCTACTGAAAAGTTTCGGAGAATGTTTTGTTTCTTTTTGAGGAAATTTTGTATGTAATGACAACTTTACAGTTGGATCAGTTATGAATATGGTAATGGTTTTTGTGCTCCTTCTGAGGCAAATATTGTTATGTAATGACAACTTCATAGTTGGATTTTGTATAATGGACTTTGAGGGCCATTTGCTGAAAGTGAATAAAATATTTAAGGAATCCACATATACCCAACGCTCTTGATCACAAAAAGAAATATCATGCTTATTTCATTGACGCAAGGTATTACATTTAAAACTATTTAATTTCGTAGAATATCTGCAATCATCCTCCTCGAGTTTTTTTGTTTTAATTGTAATTTTTTTTTATGCATCATTGTATGCATTTCAAACAATAATCTCTCGACAATTTATTTTATTAGGATATAGATATTAAATGGCCATCATACAAACTATAAATTTGGTTGATGGGAAATTTGGTTACATTTTTTTTTTCAGGAAGAAAAAGCCTGTCCTTGTTATTCTTATTAGGAATCAAAGGGCAGTGTTAACGCCCACCCATGAAGCGGTACAATACAATAAAATAGACATTCAGCATAGGATCACATGCAGTCGCAGCCGGGGGGAATGGCAAACAATAGAAAGTTTTCCCATTAGATATCAGTCTCATCATAAAGAGGATCACCAAACAATCAATCCAATCTATCATGAACCAAGAGGATCAGATCTGCGGTCCAGAAGCAGCCACTCATATGACAACAAGCACGAATCCAAGGGAGGAGAAACTCCTCTATGTCATGGCTCAAAAGAGCTGAAAAGATTCACTTGTAACCAAAAGGTTATCAATAAATTCTGAGAACAGCCCATACCTGGGGAAAGAGTGAGAACTATTTTTGCAAGACTGTCTGCAATTCGGTTGTGTTCACGATAGATGTGACTAAGAGAGAGACCCGGAAAGCTAGAAATAAGCTTTTTTGTTTCCCAGCACCAGTGATGAAGGTCTGGTGGGGTGAGAGCAGTAAGACCCTTCGCCCAATTAATGATGACTTGTGAGTCACCATAAATGTGGGACAGAGGGACACCCATCATTTGGGAAGTGAACAAAAGGGCCCAAAGACCCAAAAGTTCAGCCTTTGTATTAGATCCATGTCCAGCCCCCAGCGCACAGTCCAGATGGTGATATTCATTGAAAAACAAACAATAACCAATACCAGCAGCTGAAGAAGAAGAGGCTCCATCAAATAAACCGCAAGGGAAAATCATGCTGGGTTTGATTCCAATCTGACGAGCAGTTTTCGATTTCCTGTTCTTCATAACAGGCCGTGAGAGAGACAGTTGGGCAGCATATAATATCTGATGTAACACCACAGACAGTCGATTTTTTTCCTTCAAATATCACCATATTGCGGGCTTTCCAGATGGCCCAAATCGAATAATGGGGAAGGAAGAAAAGGGGAGAGCTGCGTGAGGTGATATTGACCCAATAATCCATATACTGCTCAATAGAATCGATCTCAGCTGGGATATATACCTGGAACTGATAACATAAGAGATCCTGAAAGCTTTTCCAAAACTGACAGCGAGAAAAAAGGTGAAGTACAGATTCTTCATTAGAGAGACATAGAGAGCAAATACCAAGACCGGTCTTACCCTTTTTCTAAAGATTGTCCCATGTGAGCACCTTATTTCTCAGAACCAACCAAGTGAAGCATCCGATCTTTCGTGGAAGAGCTTTGGACCATAACGATGAGTATAAGTGACTGCCCAAAACAGGATTGTGAGAGCTCACTATACACTCATATGCTTTAGCTGCAGTCAACTGTCCATCTATTTTGTTAAAATCCCAAAGGAGAGAGTCAGGTTCTGCTGAGAGGTGAATTCCAAGATGTACCAAGTGCCTGATAAATCTGTTCCAAATATCTTTCCATTCCCCAGCCAAAAGAAGTTCTTCCGCTATATACCAATAGTGAGGGGCATCTGGAAGAGTATTATGGGCCTGCGCAAGAGTGAATATATCCAAATCCTCTAAGTAGGATCTCAAACCTTCAGGGAAGAGGTAAGAATTAGATGAGCCAATCACCGGATCAATACCAACCAAAATATCAATTCCATTTCCCACCTGCCAGGCTAGATAGCTCCCCAGCCATGGAATAGTCTGAATAAAGCCCCTCCAGATTGCTGATACACCACGGGTGTTAAATTTTTTTCCCCTGAGCCACGAAACCACAGAGACCTATTTCAAGTACTTGGCAGAAAACACACGATGCCAAAGACTGTCACTAAAGAGAACCCCCCAGAAATTTTTTAAATGGAGAGCAATGCTAGACCAAAAAAGATTCTTGATACCCCATCCTTCAAATTTCTTTGGCCATGAAATATCAGACCATCTAACCAGATGATAGCGGCGAGTATTTCCAGTGGAACCCCATAAGAAGGCAAAAGTGATACTCCTGAGCTTGTTCAAAGTAGCTATCGGGATAAGGGCCAGACCCATCTAGTAAACCGGGATACTGCAGAGGACCGATTGGACTAGGATCAGTCTGCCTCCCAAGGAGAGCATCTTATGGGTCCAAAGATTGATCTTATTTTCAAATTTTTGCACTAGCCAGTTCCAATCCTTTGTTTTGTAACCAAGAGGTTTGATGAAGAAACCGAGATAGGTAAGGCCCGAGGTGATAGGGAGCTTTTTATAGGGGATAGATCTTGTAAGACTCAAATGATCCGGCTCTGATATGTTATTGTGCAAGAGAACAAACTTTTCCAAACTAATAGACATACCAGAGGCTTTACAGTAAGTGTCAAGGATGACTTCAAAAGCAGCCCATTCTTGAAGAGATCCAGTGCCCATGAGGATAACATCATCCACAAAAAGTAAATGTGTCAATGCTAGAGTGGGAGAAATCTTAATCCCACGGATAAGTCCATTGTTACATGCATCATCAATAAGGATACTGAGCCCTTCGATGACCAGGATAAATAGGAGGGGGCAAAGGGGACAGCCTTGACGGATAGCCCGGGAGGCAGGGAAAAAATCAAAGGGGGTTCCGTTGATAAGCACAACAAAGGTATCAGAAGTGAGACAACCCATAATCCACTTGACAGTCTGAAGGGGAATGCCAATCTGAATCAGGATAAGACAAATAAATGTCCAATTGACTCTATCAAAGGCCTTTATCAGGTCAAGCTTGAGTAAGAAGGCACACATGTTTTTTGATTTGATAGAATGGAGAGATTCCTGTACAATCCCAATTGGGTCAGTAATCTGACGGTTTTTAAGAAACCCATACTGTTCCTGAGAGATGCCCAGATCTAGGAAGGGTTTTAATCTGACCGCAATGACTTTGGATATAAGTTTATATAGGAGATTACATAAGGAGATGGGACGGAAGTCAGCAAAGGTCTGTGGCTTATCTTTTTTTGGGATAAGGGTGATGAAGGTGGTATTCAGAGAAGCAGGAATGGATCCAGTGACTCTAGTAGAATCCACAGCAGAAAGTAGCTCACCTCCCAAAAGATAAAAAAAGTACAAGTAGAAATCGACATGCCAGCCATCCGGGCTTGGGCTTCTGTCTTTTTTAAAGGATTTTAATGCGAGTTCTATTTCCCCAAGGGTAACTTGACAGGTGAGATCAGTGGCTTTCTCCTCCGGTATCATCCTAGGAAAGAGTTGGACAACCTTAAGTTGCTGGAGAATGCAGGTACCACCATCATCCTTAAAAAAATAGGCAAAATGTTTCATTCCCAAACCTTTGAGAGCATTCTCATCCTCATAGGAAGTACCAGACTCATCATAAAGGGACTAGATCGAGTTCTGATTTCTTCGGCCTGATGCTAACATATGAAAGTACTTGGTGTTGGAATCCCCCTCAAGGTTCCATTTGGCTCTGCTTTTCAATTGCCAGGAGAGAAGAGTATGGTTCAAGATCTGTTGTCTTTCAAATTTAAGATGTGAAAGATGATCCAAATCCTCTGAAGTGAGAATGCCATAGTGTGAGTTTAAGAAGAGGGAGGAGATGGCCTGTTCAATATTAGAAAGAACCACATCATGTTGATCCTGCTTGGACTTGATCCATACCTTGGCATCTTTTTTAAGGGTGCGTAGCTTCCATTGAAGAGAATCAAGGTCCGAGACAGAATCCTTCGGGCAGAGGAGGGGCCAACAATTCGAGAGCCAATTGGTGAAATCGGGGTCATCAAGCCATGAACGGTTGAACTTGAAGGGGTAATTGAAGGAGGCACGTTGCTTATTCCACTCTAAAACAATAGGAAAGTGATCAGAGAGGTTTGAGCAATGTGTCCAAACTCTATGGACTCCCATGAGGGGAATTAGGGAGCTAGAGATCAAAAATCTGTCAAGTCTTTTACTTATACCTTCATCTCCAGCATGGCCATTTCGCCAAGTAGGGCCCGCACACTGAGGAGCAATGTCCATAAGACCAAGAGTGTCGAAAAGGGAGGAGAAGTGGTGAGAAAGGGGATCAGGAGAAGACTATTGAAGACTATTAGGGGCATTACAGTTACATTGAACTTATTGAGAAGAAACGAGAATCGTATAAAATAAAACAAAATTGTAAGGTGTTTGATATAAATTTTGGTGATATATGATTGTCTTTTCTATTTTGTTTAGAATAAAATAAGCATTGTACATAGGAAATTTGGGAAAGATCTTCGAAGTGTTTTAAAAATTTGTGTTTGTTTATCCAAATATTGTAATGAGAAATTTAGTTATGAAATTTCAAAATCAGTTGATAACATTGTATTAAGTACATAAAATATATATAATGAATGATTAGCATTTTATGTTAACTTCGGGACGAAGTTTCTAAAAGAGGGGAGTACATAATTTTCCATTGTAGCTAATCTCATGAACATTGTTTTGCTTGATAGCATTTCACATTTATCTATGTGCAAAAATACTTATGCGTTAGCAATTTCCTTATCTATCGTAGAACTTCGAGACGAAGTTTCATAAAGAGGGGGTGTATGTAGTGCCCCACTTTCACTTTGGGCCTTGACTATTATACTATGCTATTATTTGAGCTCATTCAATTATGAATGACTCAGTTTTGTGTGGAGACGCCTTGGATTTGGAACTTGAAGAACTAGCTTTGTTATGAATAAATTGAGTGTTTAAAGTTATTCCTTATGAATAAGGTGAATGACAACAATTATATGTTTATGTTTCCATGCAATTTATAAAAAGATGGTTAAGAAATCCAATTATGTATTATGTGCTTTGATGAGTGTTCAAGTTGGCAGGGAAGGACACGAACAATTTATGCAAGGTTGTGTCCATACCACGCACACTCTGGATTGAGTCGGGTATCCACAACAAGCGAGGCTAACATGATACAATTTGATGTATTATATTTTATACTTAGAATGATTTGATACGTGTGGTGTTTTCACATGTAGGCACAGGATTGTGATTTTCAATTGGTCCACATAAAGGCAATGGGGTTGAACAAGGAAGAGATGCTCGTAAGACTAGCGATTTACTCCATGCAATGGGTTGAAAAGAGAGAGAGTGTTTTTCTTGTCTTGTGAATCTTATTGTGAGGGTAGACCATAGACTCGGTCACTCACAAGGATCAAATAGGGGCATGCAATAAGGACATGGCTTTATTCCTCAGGAACCATGAGTCTCTCAGCAGAGTCGATCGGACTTGAGATGGTACTTCGACAACTCTCTACAACCTTCAGCACTCCACAACCAAGTATTTGGTTGGTATAAATAATTTAATCAATTGATGTATGATATTCTTCCAGAACATTGCAATAGTTTATTTGAAAAGGAAATGATGACTTGTTATGTTAGTTTGGATCTAAGGATCCACAAAAGGAATGTTGAGTTTTAGATCTATTTAAATCTTGTTGAATTGTAGGTCTACCCTTGAATAAAAGACATCGAATTCAATTCTTGAGATCTATATTGTTTGTTGAACATGTTTAAAAAAAACCAGTGTGCTCATTAACTCCATGTAAAATGAAGATGTTACAATGACGAACATTTTCCTTTCAATTGAACAAAATGCCATGAATATGGGCATTTTGCAAAGCAAAGTTCCAAAATCCAAGTTGCGAGAGCTAGTAGTAAATCAAAAAGAAGAAAGGCATCAAGTCACCAAAAAGGGGAAGGAGACAAGGGGATTTGTGCAACCTAATATCCACAAGGAGGCATCCTCTTCAAATAGATTTCAAGCATAAGGAGATTCAAAAGAGGAACCAAAAGAAGCTGTGAGGCATAAGGGAAATCATTTTCCTGCATCCATCGAGATTGTAGAGCATCTAGTATTGATGTAGTTGGGACAAGAAGAGAATTGCATTCCAATGTTGCCACCTCGACCTTCCAAGAAGTAAGATTAGAGGTCATCATAAATAAGGAGGCCTCAGTAACTCACTCAAATCTCAAGGTAGTTCAAGAAGATTCTTCTGAGAGAAAAGTGGAGGAGCAAGAAACACCATCTAAAAAAGAAAGGAATTCGAATAGGCATCATAGGGAAATAGAAACGACTAAGGATAAGGTGGCAGTAAGACAAGCTGGTTTGGATTAGCATATCAAGGTGATATCTATTGGGAAAACACCAAAAAAATAGTATAGGGTTAAGAGGAAACAAAGTAGTGGCAGTGAGCAACTTAATAAGAAATGAAAAACCCTCCACATTACTTATCCAGGAGAAAAAATGGAAGTTGATCTCATTTCAATCAAATGACTAATATATGGAAAAATGGCCAAGAAACGACTCTAAGTGCACTAGGTCTTCAGGGAGCCTTTTAACTAGGTGGGAAAAATAATATTTAAACAAATCTCTTCTATGGAAGGCTCAAATTGACTAGTAATAGAACTAGAGGGCCAGGATAGTAATCAGATAGTAAATATATGCAATGTATATGGACCAAATCTTTACAAGCATAAAGTGGAATTATGGAGCACTTTCCCAATCTTCAAGAGCATGGTTTTTCAAACAAGTGCATTGTTGCTACAAATTTCAATGTGAATATGTATCCTAAGGAACACAGATGGGGATCCAAATTTTAAGACCCTTTTGGGGAAAACTTATAGGTTTTGAAGCATGATTGGGATTTAAATGACAACAAACCAAAAAAGGAAAATTCACTTGGACCAATAGAAGGGTTGGTCCTGTCCAAATTGCACTTTTCCTCGACCGGTTCCTAGTAAGAAACATCCTTTTCATTACCTTCATTCAAAAAATATTCCCTTAGTAGTTTTTGGTCATAAGCCAGTCCTACTCTTCTTATCTCTTCCTAAAAACACAAGTCCCTATCCCCTTCATATTTACTTCTCTTTGGTTGCAATCTGAAGATGCAATGAAAATAATGAGTCAAACTTGGGGAAATTCAAAGTGAAGGCTCCCCAAGCTTCAAATGGGAGTAAAGCTCAGATTGGTTAAATCTTCTCTCAAAAGTGGGATAAGAAGAGGTACTTCAACCCTAGGTATGAAAGGAATATAGCTTAAGATTCTTTGGACAGATTCCATAGAAACATGGACAAGTCCTCAAAATCAGAAGAAACCCTTCAATACGAGCAAGAGTTGCATCTTAAAGTCCAAATCTTAGCTAGAAAGGAAGAAGAAGAGTGGAATTTGAAGTCTAAAAGATTATGGTTGAGGGCATAAATACTAAATTCTCCCATAATCAATGCAAAGAAATACTAAGGCATAACGCCATCCTAGAATTGAAAGACAAAAATGGAGCACTAATCCCAAGGCAAGAGCATATTAAAGATGAAATTCTCTCCTTATTCCAAGAATTGCACACAGAAAAAGGGGTAGTAGATCCTAATGCAACTAGATAAATGTGTGAGAACATCTATAAGATCATTTCCCCCGAGGACAATTATTCTTTAACAAGATCGGTTAAGGAGGATGAAATGTTACAGGCATTGTAAAACATGCACCCGGATAAGGCTCCTAGTCCTGACAAATTTACTATCAGCGTCTACAAAGCATGCTGGATTATATTTAAAAAAGACCTCTGCATGATGTTAAACTAAACAAAGGGAAGAGATAAGATCGGTGGAGCCACTAACTCCAACTTCATTTCTCTTGTCCCCGATGGTTCTCAGCCAATCTCCATCTCCAGGTTCAGGTATATTTCTTTGTGCAATTCCTCATACAAAATCTTGACTAAAATATTGTCCAATAGAATAAAAAATCTCCTCCCATAATTAATTTATGATAATCAAGGAGGCTTCATGTATGGTAGGCAAATCCAAGATAATACCACTCCATCTATCAAAGGAAGAAAAAAGGAATGGGCATAAAACTGGAATTAGATCATTCTTTTCACAGGGTGTGGCACCATTTCATTTTCATGGTTTTGGAAAAGTTTGGGTTCTTTCCTCTGTTTATAAAATGGATTTAGGATTGCATTGCGAGGCCATGGATAACCCCTATGGCAAATGGCACACAAACTTCCTTCTTTCAAGCATCCAAGAGTTTAAGACAAGGTTTCCGCTTTCCCCTTTTCTTCATATTCTGATTGTTGAATCTCTTAGCAGGAATCTAAATAGGCAAAGAGACACGGGATCTCTATCTGGATTATAATAGAAAGAAGAGTTAAATCTATTCATCATGCATAACTTGCAAATGACAATTTTTTTGGGAAGTGCCTCTATGTCAACTGCCAAAAAGTTCGAGTTCACTTTAGATCAATTCTTGAATGCCTCTAGGGGCATTCAACAATGCAGGAAAAAGTAATATATATGGGTGGAATTGCTCTCAATGGCTTCTATACTTATTGTATGATCTCTTGAACTAAATGGAATCTAGATTATGGAATGGTAGGAAGTAGATCAAGGTGTCTGATCACTTTAGCTGTGAATTCAAGCTACTCCTCACATGTATTCAAGGGATGGAGCCCTCTCACTTCGAAAAAATGGATACAAGAGGATGGGGAATTTAGGGAAGATACTCACTCAAACAAGGATATGGGAAATTGTAATAAAAAAACATTAAAACTTGGAATTACCAACATTTTATACAACATCTCATATGCATTTCTCTAAAATGGATCTTCTACAATGAAATTAGGGTTATCAAAATAACAATTGATATTATTTGTCAATTTTCATAGTTGGTGCAAAAATGCACTCCAAGGCCCATCCAAGTACACCCCGGGTATGAAATTTAAATTAAGACATAATTATACAATATTGAACCCATGTACCCTTGCATTATATATGTCAAAATACCTATCTACATTATTTTTCACTTATACAAAATGCACACCTATAGAAAACTATGCATGTTGAAGGAAAACTGAGGGGGGAGACTTTTTAAGACACAAACTAGAAACATGAAAATACAAAAAAGTGAAAAATGAAAAGAAAACAAATGCATTCTAGAAATGAATCCTAGACGTGTACTTTAGTGAAGCAAGCCAATTTTGAGTAGCTTTAGCCAACCTCATTAAAAATCCAAAATGAATGCTTCAATTTGGAGAGTGTGTCTAGTAAGTGTAAACCTTATTACAGTTTCATAATTTTAGTTTGGCAAAAAAAAAGTTTTATGCAATGCAAAAGAACTCCAAATTTGCATATTTTCCATAGGGTAAAACTTAGGATCGAGTGCCTCAATGAAATACACACTAGTACCTGCAATTAACAAAAAATGGAATAAATATCATTCCATCCTAGAGATACCAACATCTCATACTTATTTCTCCAAAATAAATATTTTCAAGTGAAATCAAGTGTGTCAAAATAACACTTGGCATTGTTTGTTAATTTCCATAGTTAGTACAAATTGCACTCTAAAGCCAAACCAAGGACACCCCATGTATGAAATATGAACTAAGTCATAACTAAACAATATTCAACATATGTAACCATGCATGAGATTTGCAAAAATACCTATTTACATATTTTTTTGATTTTACACAACTTTGACAAAACCCATGTCAAAGAAAAATTATGTATGATAAAGAGAAAAACTTTCAAGGTTCAAATTGAAAATATGACAAAGTATATAGAGAATTATAAAATACATAATCTCGAATTGAATCACTCAAATTGGGCAATAAATGAAGCTTATGCATGCATTTTAGTGAATTAGGGTCATTTTGGCAAGATTCACTAAACTACATGTCCAACCTTTATAATATAGCCAAAATGAACGATTCCACTTGAAAAACATGAGTTTACTCATTACGATCCTTACTACAATTCAAGAGACACATAAAAATTTATGTTTTGCAAAAAAAAATCCAAATTTGTTTTTTTTTTATTAGAGGAAAAATCAAATCAATTAAGCACCTCTAAAAAATTTCACTGTCTCCATGAGTTAGAGCATATGCAGGTTTGTCAAGACAGGTCATGTAGACTTAGAATGTGGACATAGATTTTTTTTATTAAGGATATCCATGACTTGTATGCTAGTGTGTACCCAATTAAACAATATCTATTATTTTATAATATAACAACATGCAAAGCAAGCTAGTTATTTGAGAAAAATATTTTAATTTAGAAAAATATTGTAAAAAACCAAATATTACTCCAAATAAGTTTCTATTAAGGTTATTAACATTAATGTCTACAATCACTTAACCAAAATCATATTTTCAAAGGATTCTTTGATAATTGTCTTGGTTGTAGTTTGGGTAGTTGGGAGGAATGAATGTTATCCTCCCCACCTAGTTTCAATTCTTGTAGGTGACATGTTTGCTTTTATTGAACCACTTTGTAATAAATGAGTGGATTATGTAATTTGGCTATACCTTGATTCTCGACAAGAGTAGAGACAAATTTAATTTATCCTCATTCTCATATTCCTCCTCTTGAACGTTTCACTGAGAATATTTCTCTGAGCAACCAATACCATAAATGTTTCTAAAAGTTATTCTGAATAAATTTTTGAATTTGTAAATGGTGGTCTTTTTAGTAGATCATATCAAACCAATCAATGAATGTTTTTAAAAGTCATTCCAAATAAAATTTTGAACTTCACGTGCAAATGGTTTTTTTCTACATCATATCATATAAACCAATTGTGTTAATCTTTCTACCATTTCCTAAGAGTGATGGTTGGCTTGTCAAAATAACCTATAAATTGGGTACATGTATAAACACATTTGTTTAAATAATATGATCAACATACTAGTTACTTTTCATATGATTTATTTTAACGTTTTAACTAGACAGATCAAATCATATTTCATCGGATTATGAAGTGACTTGATAAATTACATTATATAATTGTATGAACAATGTATTTATAATTTTTGATAAAATGTATTGATATAATTTTACGAACAATTTATCTATCGTTCCCAACTAAATTCAAAAATGATGACATAATTAAGATTAAATTAAAAAATGACGACATAATTAAGATGTCAAATTTGTTTGGACACATATCATAGTGTACCTTTTGCACAGTATTTTGTGATGTAAAAATTCAATCTATTTGCAAATTTTGGTGTTTGACATATTTTGTTGAGAGAGATTTTAACCTATAGTATTAGGAAGAGAATGAAAAATGTGAAATGTCATAACATACTTTTCTTTCTTTTTAATAATGAGTACTCGATATATTAATAAAAAGAAAAAGTGTTGGTCTTATAATTTAATCTATAAATACAAGAAAATGAGTAAAAAAGGTATTGATGAGGCAATTCTCCAAAGAATTGATGAGGCAATTCTCCAAAGAAT
>LPNX010531265.1:176194-206384 GCA_001517045.1 Pseudotsuga menziesii | reverse complement strand
GTGATTTTCTCTTTTTTGTGGGGATCATCTGAAAAGACTAAAAAATTTCATCTAGTGGATTGGCATCTTTTGGCTCGGCCCACTTCCCATGGTGGCTGGCAGTCAACAGCACAGGCATTTGGAATCTTCTGCTCACTACTAAATATATGAAAAACAAGCCTTTTCACCTTTGGCTCAGGGATAAAAATTTCATTTATAATAATGCCTCTATTATTTGGAAGGGTTTCATTGCTACCTTAAAATGGATTGGTAAAGGAATTTCCTGGCAAGTTGGTAATGGTGAATCCATCTGCCTGGGTGCTGACCCTATCATGGGTATGGGATCCTCTTTTATTCTGCCTAGAGGATTGAGAGACTATTTAGAGGATTATGGTATTTGCTCCTTAGCTCAGGCTCGAAATCAAACTCCAAATGCCAAAAGTTACTGGTTTTCTGCAGATGATCTTGATCTTTTGGGTGACTGGAAATCTATTTGGGATAATTATATAAGAGGTTTGGAATTTGGTCATATTCGACTCTCTGATCAAAATGATATTTTAATTTGGTCTTTTAACAAATATACAGGGCCGTTATCTGCTGCTGAAGGATATTCCTGTGTAATATCTAATAACTGTTCAGATTTAAATGATCAGGTTCTGAAAATTTTGTGGACCTTGACTATCCCTCTGAAAATAAAATGCTTTATCTGGCTGTTGATATATCGAAAGATATTAACATGGGAGCAATTGCAAAAAAGAGGCTATAATGGGCCTAGTCGTTGTGTCTTCTGTGAAGTTAACCAGGAAGATATCCAACACCTATTTTTCTGCTGTCCCTTTTCTGCCCGTATATTCACTTTTTTTGAAGAAAAATTCAGCTGCTCTTTCCCTATTTTCAGCTCTGTTCATTCTTACTTGGACCGTTGGTTCTCTTGTACTGTGAGTTCTGCCCCTTACTATTGCTTGCCTCTGTTTATATTATGGGGTATCTGGCTCTTCCGTAATCTTTGCTTATTTGAAAATAAGAAACCATCCCTCTCTGTCTTGATTGCCAGAATTGAAGGCATGATTAATACTTTTCCCGTGCCTCTGAAAATCCACAAAGTTCGCCATATAGGACATGAACCAGTAAAATATTTTCCTTGTGGTTTTTTCGATGGAGCTGCTACGGAGTCTATTGGCGGATCAGGCTTTGTAATTTATATAAATGATTCTCATTTCTATAGCTTTTCAATGGGTTGTGGAAGAAGCTCAAATATTAGAGCAGAATTATTGGCTGGATGGCTATTCTAAGAGTCAGCCTTTTGATGGGTCTCCCTATGCAGCTGATATATGGGGATTCTTTGGTTATTATCTCATGGCTTAACAGATCTACTGCACTTGATGTTCCATCTCTGATGCACTGGTGTGTCGACATTAGACTTATGCTTCAAAAGGCCCCGCCGGTGATCTTTAAACATACATATCGTAAGCATAACACGCTGGCAGATGCACTCTCTAAAAAAGGCTCGAATCTGGATATGGGAGTTGTTGCTTTTTCAGAATATATGGATGGACTGATTGTGAACCAAGGCAATCTTTATCTATTTTAGAGTAGCTGAATATATTTTTTTTCAGCATGGTTATGGATGATGGATGATTTCTATTTCTGTTATATGTAGAGTTCTTCCTGCCAGCATGTTTTGCTCTGATATTGAATGTTTGAAGTTCATCTTCGATATTACTCAGTATTTCTGACCTGTTTATATCAGGGATGATGAGAAAAGTCTGCTATGATCAGACTTTTTTTGTATCTGTTGCTCTGTTTGTCATTTTTTGTTGTTGATGTTGTATATGGGAACAGGCAGTGCTCATGTAGTTATGTATATGATGTATTTTTCTGCAGTTATGTATCTGCTTGGCAGTCTTCATGCAGTATATGCCACTTATATTTGTAGCGTTGGCTCTGGGATTTAGCAGTCATCCTGCTGAGATGTAAAAGATGTCTTTTGATTCATTGAATAACAAAGACTGGTATTTTTTTCCTCTAAAAAAAGAAAATGAGTAAAAAAATTTCAAAAAATGGCTATATAAAAATGAAAGTCCAAAAAGTTGGCTTCCATGTTCCCAATTCATGCTAATTTCTTTCTAAAACATATCCTACAATTAGAATAATGATAAACAAACTACGTTCAAAGTATTATAAATTTACAAAACATTAACTAGATAGAAATTTAGGAATTATATGTCAGCAAATATTCTTGTAAGCCAAATATGCGAGCAAATATTCTTGTAAGCCAAATATGCCAGTAAATATTTTTTGGAATTATATTCCAAACCCTTTGAAGGGTAGGATTTTCCCCAAGGTTCCATGGAAAGAAACATTTCCAGTTTTCTATCATCTCTCGAATTTGCTCTGGCAAGGTGAACCTTCTGCCAAGACTCCCTAACACATGAACCCAAACTTGGGAGGAAAACTCGCAGGCCAGGAATAGGTGAGAAGCAGATTCTGCTGAGGATTTGCACAAGACACATCTGAAAGGACCTGCGATTCTTCTTTTAATGAGGTTGACAGCAGTTAAGAGATTATTGTGAATCAACAGCCAGAAGAGAAAATCAACTTTCAGTATGCAATCTGAATTCCAGGCCGTGCTCCAAATTTTAGAGGAAGGGCGAGTTGTGTTTGTCTCCAAGGTCTTATAACCTTCTTTAACAGAGTAGGAACCATGACAACCCCACCCTCTTTGGTCCTAATTTAAAAGATGGGAGGGAGATTTCCCGTGCAGATGAGAGAGAAAGATGGCATATTCATGATGTAGTTGTTGAGGAGGATGAAGAGATTTCCACCTTTTCCAGGCACCTAAGCTCTTCCATTATGAAATATCATGCAGAGTCAAAAGATTATTCTCATGCATCCAAATGTGGAAACCATCAAGGTTAGGGATGGAGACTAGCGGAATGTGTCCTAGAATTTTTTTCGTCCATATTTTAATCCTCCTTCCGTTTCCAGGGACCCAATGGAGAGTGTCTTTAATTAGACCAACATAATTTTTACAAAGATTCCAAATAGATGTACCTTTCCCGTCCCAGTTGAAATCAAGGCTTTTTGACCTGGGTTTCTTGATGTATTTTATCCTGGTAACCTCTTTGCACCATTCCTTTTTCCAAGAGAAATAATCTCCATACAACTTTAAGCCCCAAGGATTTTTCATCATTCCCAAATCTCTCAATCCTAGCCTGCTTTTTTCTTTGTCTTCTATGATCATGACCCAATTCACCAAATGAAACTTTTTGCTTTGTGTTTTCCCACCCTGCCAAAGAAATTTTATGATTTCTATGTTGATATTATTCATGATTGTCTTGGGGGAAAGGAACATAGCACTGACGGAAATGGGGTATGAGGCTAGTATATATTTTACGAGATTCGTTTTCCCATCCAGGTTGATCCATCTCATCCCCCACGATTACACTTTGTTCTTTTAGTTTTTGGACAACAAGGTTCCATAATGAGGAGATGGAAGAGTTGTTTGCTATGGGAACCCCCATATATTTGAAAGAGATCCAATCATAACTTAATTTGTTCTTCAGTACCAAAGCGATCTCTCTTAGAGTCTTGGGGTTGTTATTCCATCCATACATCAAACATTTGTCTAAATTGGCTTGGAGGCTTTAAGGAAGAGGTCGAGGGAGGATTTGAATCTTCTAGCGATCTCAAGCGAAGCACTCCCCAAAAGAATTATGTCGTCGACGAATTAAGCATGGTTGATATGCTGAAATCCCCTAGCAAAAAAAATACCATGGATGTTTCCTTTTGTTGTAAGTCTATTTAGCCTTCTTCTCAGCGAGCCCACCACAAGAATGTAAAGGAAAGTGGACATGGGGCATCCTTGACGGATCCCACACTTGGCTTGAAAAAATTAGTTGGTCGTCCATTCATAAGAGGGGCTATCCAAGGAGTGTTAATGCAAGATTTGATCCATCTTATGAACTTGGGAGAGAATCCATACTTCCCTAGAACCATGTAAATGAAGTCATGCATGATTATATCAAAAGCATTTTCCAAATCTAGTTTGAATGCCATACATGCTTCTTGCCTTTTCTAACTGGAATGGATTGCTTCTTGGACTAGGAGGATGTTGTCAAAGACTTGTCGTCCTGCGATGAACCCGCCTTGATTTTCGGAGATAAACTCTGGTATGACCTTTTTAATCCTGTTCGAGATGACCTTAGCACGACTTTAGTGAGGATTTTATAAGAAGAGTTGCAGAGGGGGATGGGCCTAAAGCGCTTTTTGGAGGAATAGTTGGACTCCTCGGGGATGAGAGCAAGGAAGGTAAAATTTGTTGCACATCCTATTTTATCCCTATATTGAGTCCAAACAAGCATTCTTATCAGATCTCTTTTGATGATGTGCCAGCACCTTCTGTAGAAGCTTATCAAAACCCATCAATCCTGGGAGATTTATCGGGATGGAGGGACCAAACTGTCTTTTGAACCTCCTCTTCCAAGATAGGAAGGTTCAGGAAATCATTGTCTTTGTCCTTTATTAGTGGGGAAATGTCAGCACTCATTGCATCCAATTCTTCCCACATGACCTCTTCTTCTTCTATATATAATTTCTCGAAGAAACCTCTGATCTCATTTTAAATTTCCTCTTGTTATGTTATCTTCTTTCCATTGTCCTTGGTTTCTTCCTCTGTCGATCCTTGCATTGATTTTGGACGAACTTGGTATTCATATCCCCACCTTTTAGCTAAAGGATTCTTGAGCGTAAGCACCATTCTTCTTCTTCAATCCTTGCTAAGAATTGAATCTTCCTGTCCAACTCTTTTTCCTGATCCAGGAGTTCCTTTGAGATATAATCTTCATCCATTTTTTCCTAAAGGGTTTCCAAGTTTTTTGTAAGCTTTTTTTTCCATACTTGGGTCTTGAGAGTTTAGAGAGAGCCATTTTTTAAGCTCTACCTTGACATTTTTTATTTTTTTCTCCTAGATATAGCTTAGAGAACCCAAGATGAAAGCGCCCCAATCTTTCTTAATGACATCGTGGGCATCATCCAACTCCAACCAAAGAGGGTTGAATCTGAAGGGGAGCAACCCCAAATTCCCAGTTGAAGAGAGGAATAAAGAGATAGGTCTATGTCATGAGATGGCATAGGCAAAAAGTTTGGTCTCTGGAATAGATGATTTGTTTAGAAAGGAAGTGCTTACCAGGATCCAATCCAACCTTGTTTCTATGTAAACCAAACCTAATCTTCTATTGCTCCATGTGAACTTTCCACGTTTTGGCTTGATGTCGTTCAAACCCCATGAGATCAAGATGTCCTCCAATATTTCACCGAACGAATCCCAGACTTTAGAACCTCCTCTTCTCTCTTCCGCTGATATAGTGACATTGAAATCTCCTACGATGATACAAGGAAATTGAATCTTCCCATGCCTTTGAGTCTCCAATGAAGAACAAAAATATTCTTTGCTTCCTTAGTTTGTGGGTCGATACACATTCCCAACCCAAAGAACTTCTATGTTATTGATGTCCTCTAATTCTACAAAAAACCAATGCCAATTTTCTGATGTTGAAAGAAGTTTGAAGCAGTTTTTGTCCCACCAGGTAAGAAGCACCCTCGAGGCACCCATGGCATTAAATGCTTTCCCTTCACCTCTTACCTAGATTTTATTCATTACTTTGAGGCGGTCTTCTTCTTGCATTTTGGTCTCCTAGATGGCGAGAATTTGTATTACTTCTATACTTTTAAACCTTTTGATTGCTTATGTCTTTTGTTTTCCTCCCAACGCTCTACAATTCCAGGAGACGAGTTTCATTATTTCATTTGGGTTTGAGGTGGAGGTGTGCCCTTCTTTTCCTCTACCATTTCCAAAGACTGCTTTCTTGTCGGGTAGTTTCCTACTAGATGATCTACGCTGGATTGTTTACCTGTTGCTTTTTCCCGAGTTGTTTCCTTGTCTCTAAGAATCCTATTTGGTTTCCTAACTTTTTTCACCTGAGCCTCAACTTCCTCTTCTTTTCTTTCAGACGTGTCCTCCAGATGAGCCTTTGCTTTGGATCTCATGACGAAACCTCGAGAGCTCATTGGAGCTTCATATCTTACCTCCACATATGCTTAACAAGGGAGGGTTGGTGCATAGTTTCCTTCTTGGGCCAATTTCTGCTGTGACTGCCTCACAGTCTGGATATTTTCCTAGATCATTCTCCTTTCTCACATCTACGGAATTTCCTTCTTCTTTGTCCTCTGTGGAGAGAGCATGAAACCTATTTTCTAAGGGTTTCTTTTTTGTTGGGGAGGGCGCTTGGTTTGGAGTCGTATTACTCCCTTTTTTCCTGTTAACTTCATTCCACTCTTCCCCTGGAGGGTCCTCAACGACTTGTTCTGATATTTTCGGGTAGAGCTTTGCAAAGTATCCATATTCGTGGCACACCTTACATTTGAAGGGGTTTTGTTCATAATCTACGGTCTATTAATGGTTCCATCCTTCCATCGAGAGGTTAACAACCTATGGAATACCTTTCTCCATATAAACTTCAACGCATATCCTAGAGCAAGAAAACATTGGGGGTTTTGGTTCCGATTTATCAATATATGTCCTAGTGTGTTCCCTATTGCTCTGAGGTATTCATCATTCCAGCAATGTAGAGGAAGGTGCAAAAGTTTCACCCAAACAGGGACTGCCAAGGGAATATGTTTCTCAGGGTCAAATTAACGATCCCAATTGTTAATGTGCATGCCCCTAGGCCCCATGAAATAAGGCCCATTCTAAAAATGAGATCACAGACTTCCTTTCTCGAACAAGAATACAAAAAAAACCCTACCACAGAAGTTTTGTTGCACTTCTCCTTGGATTAGCAATCTCTAGTTTTTGTTGAGCCAAACCTCAATAGCATGGGGGGGAGGCCGTAAGCCAGTGAAGTGACCAACAAGCCCTTTCTCAGAGAGAACGACTGCTTTGTATTTGGAGGTGGCGGATGAGAGATTGACATCAAGAACTTTTTCCCTCTTAACAAATTTCAGGTCTGAATCTTGGGAATTGCAGTGAGGGGGATGAGACTCCATGACCCTTCGAAAGATGCCATCAAGACAAGCACGACGCTTATCTGGATCCAAGTCAGGGGGGATCCTTCGTAGGAATCCACAAACCCTATACCAATGCTTCCAATTTGTTCTACGACTCGTTGCTTCAACACATTCAAAACATTAAGTTCGAGAAAAGACTGTTCACGTTTGAAGTTACAAATTATCTTCCATGAAGTTATGAATTATTTCTTTGTTGGTTGGCTTATTTGATTTGAATATGGAGAATGCAACAATATTATTATGAAATCATTCGTGTTTAAAGCAATGTAATTTGTACTAGGATTTTTATAAAAAATCAAATAAAATATGTGGAAATAATCACAAAATTTTAAATTATAAGGTCATATTGTCATGCCAGTATGCATTTTTTGTGTGTGTTTGTGATGATAAATTAACCATAAAGGAGTGTGTATTTTTAAGTTGATTTATGCTTGTCTACAACAATAATAGTTTTTTAAAGCATGGTTTCAAACTGTTGCAATTTTACACCTTCTCAGAAAAATAGGGTGCTATTGATAGCATCACTTTTTTATTCCAGAGATCATTTTAATACTTTTGTTCCAATGGTACAAGTTGTTAAGATCATGGTTTTTGAAATATTTCAATTGTCAATTTGTTAAGGTAGTGGTTTTTGTTGCAACAATACGAATTTTTAAGTTCATGGTCTCCAACAAGTTGTAATTTTAATTCAAAACAAAAAAAGTGTAATGTGTCATTATCATGAATTTTCAGCTATCAACAACATCATTTTTTGATCAATAAAAGTTGAGTTTGATGTTAAAATATATATGTATATATATATATATATTTGAGCTTTAAAGACTAAAGTTCTTATAAGTGAGTAACTTCAAATATGAAACACGGTAAAATTAATAAAGTGTTATAAAATTTAATTAAAAAAAATTATACATAATATGTGTTTTAACATTCACTTAATGTGAAGCATAACACCAACATAATGTGCTACTATAACACCAGCATAACCAACCTAACAAATTGTTTGCTCAAAATTTATTTAAAATCCCTTTTTATAAACAGAAGATTTATAAGAATTTAAATAATTGCAAGTAGACCAACAAAAATTATTCCCAAACAAAATTAATAAGGGACTATAAATAATTATTTCAAAATAAAGTATTTTACAGTTTTATTTGTACATGGAGGCTAAATATTTCTTGAATTGAGCATTACGAAAAATTGAGTGCACTACTAGCCTGAAGAGTCAAACTAACTTAGTTGAACCACAAAGCCAAACCCACTGAGATGGTAAACACTTGTGCGGGAAGGAAGGGGACGAAAGTCAAGGTTGCAGACAAGAACCGGCAGGGTGGTCAGATATATGAATAAAAATTACATATATATATAATTCAAATACTGGGAAACCAAAAATCAAGTATGATATGTAAATAGAAGCAAAGTGTGTATGTGTGGGTGAAGGGATTATATAATGTATAGTTAAAAAAAAAATTATTTCAAAGAATTTTATATGAATTTATAAAAAATTATTAAAATTTTAAATATTGGAACCAAAAATCAAATATGATGTGTAAATGGAAGCAAAGTGTGCATGTGTGGGTGAAGGGATCATATAATGCATACTTAAAAAATAAATTATTTCAGATAATTTTATATGAATTTATATTTTTAGATGATTGATTATTGTTTACCATTAATTTTAAAAATATACATTTTTTAATTGTTTTGGAATTACAATTAGTCTTTTGCCAAACACTCTTCTTTTATTACAATTTACTAATAATTTTTACATGTAATTTTCATATAAATAGTTGTAAATCTACATAAGTTTGGTTTTGGGATAGGAAGAAATTCTTTTTGAGACTCTAGTCAGGTTTGGGGGTGTAGCATCTCTAGGGAATCTTGAAGAAAAATATAGCGCCAAATCCAAAAGTTCTTTACAACATATGATTTCAAAATTAAAGGTAATACACCCTACCATGTCTTCCTCATATAAGTGACTCTCTCCTCGATTTAGAGCATGACATAGAAGTACCTAATATACAATAACAAGATAAACAACATGGGAGACTATATATTTACTAAGATCATACCCCAGTCAAAACTGCATGTGACTTAAGCCAGGTTGGTATGAAAATGAAAAGTATTGGCTAAACCATTGGGGAGTCGGGGAAGAAGTCATTTTTCATAATAGCAATAATATTTAAAGTATTTTTTATTTTTTTTGTAAGTGAGAGATTTTTATATATATAGTAACAAGCAGAATACATCATGACAGACAGACTATTTCCTATAGATAACATCCTTTCCCGACTCACTGGCCAAAAACTACATAGACAGACTATTCCACAACATATTTTCGACAAAACTTCTTAGAGGATCCATGACTTGCTAATTAGACCATACAACTACCTTCTAACATATGCCAAACTTCACATAGTCATTGTTAACTGACATATACTGTTCATCAATTTCAAACAAATACCGTGGGCAGTTAGACCTAAAAAACACAAAGAACTCCTACAACATAACACAAGGAACTCCTACAACAGCATGCAAGGAAGGTAGGGGATGCGGCCCTAGAGGTTGCCACCCGTTGGAGCTTGTTGGGACGCTAGTGGAGGCAAAGACGGAGGAACCTGCATGTCGAGCCCTTGCATGATGGCATCCATCTTCTAGCTCAACACCTTTGATTCCTCCTTCACCTATGTCCGTCATTTCCCAGTTTACTCCTCCTCATCACCTATCTCCTGCTTCTCCCACATTGCTCTGGGCCCTCCCGTTGTCCTTCACTCTCTGTTTCATGAATCTCATCATATCTTGGTTTGTGGGGTCAATACACCTATCCATGGATGTCATGTATGTCACTTTCGCCTAGTCCTATGCTTTAATTCTTCTTTGGGTCTCGATCCCGAGGTTCACCAATCTGTCTGCCACTTTGTTAAGACTCCGTCTGACATGGTAAAGGTGACGGTTGTCCTGGGGTCAAAGGCTACCGCTAGTCGCTCCAGTCGTCCTTCCATTCTCCACAAGTTTTCCACCTTTGAGCTTGGGGTGTCATGGAGGATCTTAGTGGCCATATGTATTACCACTTGGGAGTCTCTTTCAACGATAAGAGGGTCCATTGATGCTCCTTATCCATTTGGATCCCCTACAAGAGGCATTCCACTTCTGTTACATTGTTAGTCTCTTTGCCAATGAAGCTGAACTTGAATCCTTGCATGCTAGCCGTGTGGTTTCTTATGATACACCCATATCATGCGGGGCCTGGATTACCTTTCGAAGCTCCATAAAACTTGAGTTAAAAAAATCCCCCAATGGGGGGGGGGGAGGGCATCCAAGTATCTGCTCTTGCACCAGTCCTAATTGTTTCGTTTTCTTAGATAAAACATTGCAACGGTCTTGAGATTCCACAGGCCTTCATGATGGTAGACTCTGACTCCGTAGCTTCCCAATCAGAATTCTTCTAGGCTATCATTCTTATTGTTTTTATCATCTTGTTCTTTATGGTATTCCAAACCCCCTCGGATTTCTTAGCTTTTATTTGGAAAATCCTGGAATTATGTTCTGTCCAAATCTCCCAGAGAACGAAAAGCAGAAATATCTCCTACAGATAGTTAACGATTGGATTCTGGAAGGGGTTGGTCGACCACCTGGAGAGTGTCTGTTATGGAGATTTTTTGACTCAATCGGATTGTTTGAATGACATTTCCCCTCAATCCCATATACTGGTGGGAAACAGGAACTCATCCAGCAGGTTATTCATTGTTTCCTCTTCCTTCTCACACAGGAAACACCGATAAGGTTCTTGGATCCCTCTTTTTTGATATTCTCACCTGTTAAGATACGATTTTTCATAACAAGCTAACTAAAAGTTGAGATTTCAGGCCATAGTTTTATTTTCTACAGCTTCTGCCACTTCTGGTCCATTAGTTGCTTATCAAATCCCGCCCATAAGTCATAGGATTCCTTGATAGTGAAGGATCCTTTTGGACGGTATCCCCATATCGGCTTGTCTTCTCCCATGTGGACTCTAATTCTTCTATTGTTTAAGGCTTCCTCAATTCGGTCTACTTTCTCCCCTAGACCGCGACATTCCCACCACTCCATGTTATTCCAAACCCTAAAGTCTTGTTCATGATCTTGGTTTTCCCATATATCATTTACCTTTGTGATGCCTCGGTTAGTACATTCCCTAGTGAGTTGTTGTATCGCCATATCCCATCCTAAAGGTGGCATTTTCTACCGTCAGTCCTCCCAATGATCCTTTTTCCCATTTCTGACTTCCCAGAAGCTATTGTCCTGGACCAATCTCCTGCCCCGCTAGGTTGTTTTCCAGATGTGAGATCCTAGTATTTCCTCTGAAAAGCAGATACGATTTTCCTTTTCCCATCCCTATATGTATTTGTTATGCCACACCTTTTCCCAAGGTTGTTGATTGTGGGTAACCCATCTCCACCAGAGCTTGGCCCCACTAGCATAGTTAATCTTTTCTAGGTATCAAAGGTTTATACCTCCCTGCTGATTAGGGGTACATAACGTTTCCCAACTTACCAAAGCCCATATGCGTTGTTCATTTGTCCCGCTTCATAAAAACTTTTGTTTCATATTCCTTATGTCTCTCAACATTCCCTTCCGCGCAGCAAGGGTAGAGAATAAATATAATGGCATTGCTTAGAGGACTGATTTTACCAAGACCACCCTGCTCGCAAAATTGAGCAGCCTTACAGTCCAATTTGTCAAGCGTTTTTTCATGTTATCCAGCAGATATGTCTAGGAGCCCTTCTGTATTGTTGAATCAACAAGGGGGGAGCCTAAGTATTTGGATGGAAGGGAGATTTCTTGGAATTCGAAGATGCGGCAAATATTACGTCTAATGATCCTAAGGGTATTGAAGAAAAAGACGTGGGATTTTTTATCATTAGCCTCCAATCCCTATGATTTTCCAAATTTTATTAAGCATTCTTTGAGCGTTCTTGATTCTTGGAAAGAGGGTGGCCCATCAGCCAAATCATCAACAAACTGTTAATGTGTTTATCTAGTGCCCACCCTTGGGTGGACTAGGATTCCTCGTAAGTCATGTTTGTTCCGCAATACTGTGATTGTTCTTCCCAAACATTCTGCCATAATTAAAAATAAGAAAGGAGATAATGGGTCTCCTTGTCTTATGCCACTTGTTGGTTTTAATAGACCCTATGAGAATCCATTAACAAGAATGGAGAATAAAGTTGAGGATACAAGCCTCATGACCTAATCAATCCAGATGTCCTTAATGCCAAAATATTTAAGCATTTCTCTCATAAAGTACCAATTGAGTTTGTCAAAGGCTTTCGAAATATCAAACCTTACCATCATTCCAAGGATTTTCTCTATTTTAACTGAATGTAACACTTCACGAACCAGGATAATGTCGTTTGTTATCTGACGGCCTTCGAAAACCCCCGATTGTTCTAGAAAGATCAGGGAGGGTAAGATGGGTTTGAGTTTATTCACAATTACCTTGGTTATGATCTTATATATGACATTACACGGGTTTATGCATCTAAATTTGTCGGGAGATTCTTCGCCTTCACTTTTTGGGATGAGGGTGAGGAAAGCAGCATTGAATGCTAGAAGAATCTTCCTAGATGCTCAAGAGTCATCCACTATCTGCTGCACTTCCTGCTTGATGATATCCCAGAAATGGTGGAAGAAATTTAAAGTGAAACCATCCGGTCCTAGGGATTTTCCATCCGCCATTTGGATGAGATCTTCTTCAACTTCAAGGAGTGTAATATTCTTCATTAACATTTCATTGTGCTCCAGGAAAACTAGAGGAGGGATGTGTTGGGTTATTATTTCGATGTCCCTACTTTTGTCTTATCTTGGCTCAATCATTATCTCCTAGAAGTGATGTCTCAATTCCACCTCAATCTCGTCCTTCATTTCAACCTCTTCTCCATGGAATTTTTAATCGATAGAATTTTGTTATCCAATCTGTCCTGGATGACTAATCTCTGAAAGAACTTTGTGTTTCTTTCCCCCTCTTTGAGCCATCTGATTCTCAATTCCTGACACCAAAATATTTCCTCCTATTGTTCACTCTACTCTAGTTTCGTGCATAGTCTAGCTTCTTCTACATGAACTTCAGAGGTATATCCTAAATTCATCCTGTGGATTGTATCTCCGCCATCCTGGTTTCAATGACTTTTTGGTCTGCGAATATGTTTCCAAACTCTTCCTTGTTGCATTTCTTAATTATTTCTTTTAACCTTTTTAATTTCTGTTGAAACTTGTACATGCTCTAGCCTTCACCTTCTCTTAATTCATCCCACCACTGCTTTACCTTATCTGTGAAATAGGTGTCCTAGCCAAAATTGTTCAAATCTAAAGGGTTTTTTAAACTTAGAACCTATACCACTGCACCATAATTCTACTTTCCAATGGTTTGACCCCGCGGCCAGGAGAAACGATGAGTGAATTTCACTACTTGATTCTGTTATTGACTCTGATACTAGGAAACGATCGAGATGGGATGCTATATTCCTATAACCCTTCCTCTTGTTGTTCCAGGTGAAACTCCCCTGTCCCGGGATAATATCTACTAGCCTTAGATCTTCAATAGTGTCTTTGAATACCTCACATTATTCCTCCAACCTACGTCATCCTCCTTTCTTTTCATCAAACGAGGTAATTAGATAGAAGTCTCCCCCTAGAATCCAATTCCTCCCTTATGACCATTCATTGATATTTCTAAGGGTATTAATGAAATTGAGTTTCTCACGAGAGTGTTGAGGCTCGTAAACATTGGTAAGCACTCCTAAAACCGAGAATCCAATTACCTTGAATTCTACAGAAATGAAACATTGATTCCCATTGAAACCTGATAAGTGAACTCTATTGGGATCCCATAGTATCCCTAGGCCACCTGCATACCCTCTTGCATCGATACCCATTCCTTCACTCCCTTTACATATTTTCTTGTTGATCTCTGGAAGCTGAGTCATTGGGCATTTAGTTTCTTGGAGAAACACAATGGTCATTTCTGTCCTCTTGATCTTTTTTCTTAGGACTTGTACCTTTTGAGGGATTTTCAACCCTCTTACATTCCAAGTTACTATCTTCACTAAGAAATTGAAAATAGAAGGGCTTATAACCCTAGGGATACATTAATAGTAGGGTACTGACAAGATTCAACCAATCATCGACTCACTTCCTCTACTCTTTGCGTATTCAATTTCCTCCATGTCTTCTTACTTGGCTCCTCGTGCTTTCTCTTATTCTCCTTGTGGGATCCTGAGTAACGCCCAATTGGTTTATCTCCATTGCCTTGATGATGGCTTCCTTCAGTAATACCAATTTCTCTTGTGGGACATATCCTTTCACTACATCTGCACAGGCTTGTTCAATACCATCTATATCCATATCTGTAATGTCCAAATTCTTTGCTTCCTCCCATGTGTCACGATAGATTTCTTCGTCAACTCTTTCTTTTGTGGTGCCATCTGTCGCTTTGGGGGAGTTCTCCTTAGTTTCCTAGTGGTGGTGTTTCCCCTATTGTCCTTCTTGGTGTTGATCAAGTATCTCTTTTGGTTGATCTTCTAGGGCTTCAAATTTATTGGATACAGAGACCTTTTTTTTCACCTCCTAGTTGTCCAACTCTTTTGCACGAGGAAACCTGGGTAAACCCTTCGTCTCTTTTTTCCTCCTCCATCTTGGATGTTGGTTTTGGGGAGTTCATGGGGAAATACCTAAACAGATGTACGTGCTCATGGAATCTACGGTAGTGAAATGGGATATGCTCATAGTCTAGGGTTTGCACCTAGTCTTCATCTTCCCATGACATTTTGATGGCTTCTGGTACTTCATTGGTTAGATCCATGTAAATACATATTCTCGTGTAGGTCATGTATCTTTGAGCCTTGGTTTGTTCTAAGATCTTGATAAATTTCCCCAGATCGTTCTCCATATCTTCCCACATTTTTGGATTCCAATATTCACATGGCAAGGATTAAAGCATAATCCAGGCCAACGCCACTTTCATGTCTTCCTTGTCCGGAAAGAACTTTTCCTTCCAGGGTCTCCGAAATAATACCACCAAGTAAAATAAGTAGGGTCCTCCATCCAGAATTTTATTTATGTCCGCCACTGTCCAAGTTAAGAAAGAATATGGTGAAGAAACCCTTGGATCCTAGTTGGACATCATAGTGCCCCTTAGATTTCCAAGATGATTTTATCCACCATACAAGGTATTTCTCTGATGGTTGTGTTCCTACAAATTTCTTGATAAGCGCATGGTCTTGCATATATTGGATTCAATCTCTAAGTTTAGTAGATCATATCTGCATCGAAGGTATTAGGTTTGTTTTGGGAAAACACTGGCCTGGCCTTCACTATGTAGATTGTCCTCCCATTTTTGGCTCTTTATTGGATTGATCCTCTCCTCCCATCACATATAGCAATATTGAAATCCCCCCAATCTGCAATCCCTTTAAGGTCATAGTTGGGGAGGCCTGAGAGCCTCCCCCTTTTCCTGTCTCCATGCCTCTGTCAATCCCTCTACCTTCTGCTTTCTCCGTGAGTCCTTCTTCCTTGAGATTTCAGATTCAAAGTCTATCCACCTACAACGACGGTACTTTTCTCAATAATAATATTAAAAGTGTTATTACAACAAAATTTAAGGAAAAGATGTGGTGCAATAACGAGTTAAATGATAAGAGACAATTAAGATATTATAAGGAGGTGATAAACCCTAATATAGAAGATAAAAAGTATTTCTCTATTTTAACTAACGTAAAGACAAAAATCAGCATTGCTAAAATAAGAACAAGCTCTTATGAGCTCCATAGAAAAACAAGGCAATGGACAATTTCAAAAATGTTTTGGGATTAATGAATATATCATCTTTGTGACACAAAGAAAGGTTTAGACAACAATCGCTTTCTTGTAGAATGTCATGCATACATCCATATCATAGCGCAATTTCAAGACATTTGCTACAATACTAACATTCCTAAGATGTTAATTTATCATAACTTTCATGATTTAAGAAACCTTTTTTTATATCTTTTTTAGCATATAAATAAAATTATAAATAAAACAAAGCAACTCCTTTCATTTTTAAGATCTTATAAACCAAAGTTAATCTGAACACACACACACACACACACACACACACACACACACATATGAATTTCTATTTTTAAAATGATTTTATTATTTCAAAGTAATTTTATATGAATTTCTTTTTTAGATGATTTGATTATTTCTTATAATTAATTAAATAATAGTTTTGTAATTTTTTTTTAACAAGAACGGGTAGATGTATATTGAATTAAAAAAGTAAAAGAAAATTACAATAGCAGTCTTATGGATTGAGTCCGTTGGACTTCAAAAGCCATACAATCTTGCTCTTCTCTTTCCAAGTGAGTCTTTTTTCTAAACTTTCCATATCTGAGATGGCTATAGATTTTTACAAATTCCCCGAGAATGAAGAGACAAAAGATGAACATAGCAAAAAGAACTTATAGCTGTACTAAAATCCCAACAAGATCAACCCAAAGGGTTCTTCAAAGGCCAGAGAACAAAGTTGATTCATAGTCAAGGGACCCAACAACGTTGTAGTGTACCCATTGCTAGTCATGCAACCGTAATTAAGTTTCACTCCTAAGTTTGCCATTTGATATTCATAGTGGTTGTTTTATCTAAGAATATGAAGAAAGTTGACATGTTTAAATTCATTAATAAGGCTGATGAAAATGTGATGCATCTTGCTGGAAGCACTTTTATAATTTTTTACCAGCTTCCTTGCCTCTCTGATGACTAGTAGTGAATCCTCGAACACTGCTAGTTCTTTGATTCCCAAGGTAATAACAATGTCTAGCCCTTTCGGTAAGGCTAGCCACTCCGCATAGTTGTTGGAGTTCCTTCCAATGCCCTAGGAAAATTCTTTTTGCTTGTTCCCCCCCAGATTAAACATTACACCACCCACACCTGACAAACCCAGATTCCCTTTGTATGCCCCATCAAAAGACAGAGTATGACAGGCCAACTTTGTCAACCATTTGTTGAAAGGTTCTGGGTTCTTTCGGATCTGCCATCTTGAGTGGTTGGGTTTTTTAGCATCAGTTGGAGAATTCTTAAGGTGGTGAAGGAGATATCTAGTCCAACTTTTCTCCTTGGATTTCAAAGGTTCAATATGTAGGGGCCTCAATCCATTGGAAAGAAGAGCTTCAACCCATAGTGCTTTGGAAGAGGAGGAGACTTTATCCGGAGAAGGACTCAGATTTTCAAATAAGCCTTTGTTTCTAGCTATCCAAATCTTCCAGCATACATATTTTGGGAGCACAAGCCATGCTCTTGTGAGATCTAGTTTTTTGAACAAAGATCCTTGGTAATAGTCTTTCCGGCAATTGAAGAAATATTTCTAGATAGTAGGGAGGATGATATTAATTTGCAGCTCTTTGATAGCTAAGCACCATACCTGGTTAGCAAAGGAGCATTCCAAGAAGAGATGCGTATGTGTTTCTTCTGCATTTTTGCACATCTTCAATTCCCCTCTTTTTTAAATTCTTTGCTGTCAGTATTTTCTGGTGAACTAATAGCCAGAAGAAAGAAAACAAAATATTTTAGGTAGTCCATCACCGTTCCATACATTTTTCCAGATGCTCTCTTTTCTGCTGTCATTTTTAATTGCATTGTAGCCAGCTTTAACTGTGTAAATTCTTGTATTTCCCCAGCTTCTGGCATCTTTTGAGTTGATGTGGATCGGCAGGGAGCCTTGGATGAGCGACTATAGTTGGTTGTAATCGGTCTTCAATTGTTATGGCATTTCCAAATTTCCCCACCCAACCCATCTTCCACTATTGTGCCAACTCGATAAGTCATTGATCATGGAGATGTCATGAGTATCCATCCAGTTTTTTAAGTTCACGAATATGCCACGCTACTGAGCAATGCTCACGATGTCCTCCCAATAATGGATTTTCCTACCATTGCCTGTTGCCCATCGTAGATCCTCTTGTATGATGAAAGTTGATTTTTGACACAGTTTCCAAATGGGAGACACGTTTGGATTATTTGCTATGAGTGACAAGCATCTGACTCTGTTCCCGTTTGTTGATGTATTTGTAACTTCAGAATGTATTCACTCATGTATTTCATATATTGTATTTGATTAGTCCTCGATGTTCATGTCGGGAGAATCAATAATGTAAACAAGTCATGTAAAGTCATAGAGGTTAACCCTCCTTGTTGATCAGGGGTTAAAGTCCCCGCAGTTGTGGGGCACTAGGGTTATTAGACTCTCCTATAGAAGTTGGCATTGGTAAGTTATTGTCAAGTCGAAAACTAGTATAAATAGAGAGTGAGCCTCTCTATTTATCACATAGTCACTCACACTCAGTTGTAGTGCATGAGCGAGAGAGAAGGAGCTGGGATAAGAGAGAGAACAGTTGTTGGAGATCATCTTACTTTCTTTGGGTTTTACTGCTGCCATTGGTGCTTATTCTATCTCTGAGGAAGTTGAGGGGTTTTCTCCTTTATGGTTTCCCCAAGGAAAATCTTTGTGTCTATTGTCTCTTGTGATTGATTACCGTGCATGTTATTCTCCCAGATAAGATACTAAGATAATACTATATAATTGATAAAAATTCAACATGGTATCAGAGCTAACCTAAGAAGAAGACATTGTGCAGTTGTGAAAGCTAGGGATTATTAATTTTTGGGTCTCTCTCCACAATCCATCAGCAAAAGGAGGCTAGGCTGAACCTCCATTGAAGGGCGCATCTTTCTGTCGAAGCAGAATCTGATTCTGAGCACTTTCAATTTTTGACCTACCACTCCATCGAGAAATTAGGGCTTTTCACTGAAGAGGAATTTTTTGAGTGAGCCTAGGCTAGGATATATCTCCTCATCAAAATCGAATTTTAGAGACAAAAATAGAGGTTTTTGGTTGGGTATAACTTTGGGAAAGTCAAACCCTAATTTCCCTAGAACTAGAAAACCAGCACTGTAGAAGATGAACTCCAAATCCAGTTTTCATCTTCTCAAATTGGTAAGATCTAAATATTTTGTATTTCCATTTGAGGTTCTCAGTTAATATGTATCATCACAGAAAGCTTGATGAAAAGCTTGAGGGAGTTGATAACTTTCGAGCCTGGAAGTATAGGATCTCCCTCATCCTGGAAGAAAATGAGTTGGACTCTTACATCAGTGAAGAGGTTCCAGTTCCAGAGGGAGATGAGGCTGAGGACTTACACAAGAAGAAATTTATCATGGCCCAAGAGTATTATTTCTGATTTAATCAAGGATCACCTCATACCACATGTGTCCTCCCTAAACCCACCTAAAGAGATGTTTGAAGCCTTGACCAAGTTGTTTGAAAGAAAGAACATATATCGGAAGATGACTTTAAGGAACCAGTTGAAGAATGTGAAGATCTAGAATGCGAAGACCATACAATCATACTTTACAAGGGTCCCTCATATCAAAGAACAACTTGCATTAGAGGAAATTTGAGGTCTAAAATGGGCCTCCTAAGAAAAATAATAAAATAATAGTTATTAATTTTGGAGGAAGAATGAAAAAAACTACTTTTTGTGTTCGTATTTTTGACATATCTCCCTTTGTTTTTACTCAAATTTTGAGCAGGTGAGCTTGTTGGATGCGGAATTTAATTATGCATCCAACGACCACCCACAGTGCATACTTTTGATGGACCCCACTACCCCCAAAACAAGAAATACCTGAAAAAACATGATGATGATGTCATCATCACATTTTTTCAGGTATTTCTTGTTTTGGGGATAGCGGGATCCATCAAAAGTATGCAGTGTGGGTACTATTTGGATGCGGAATTAAATTCCGCATCCAACAAGCTCTCCTGCTTGAAATTTGAGTAAAAACACAGGGAGATATGTCGAAAATACGAACAAAAAAAATAGTTTTCTTTTATGACAAATATGTCAATTCAACCATGATGGTTGACTCATTTTATTGAAATTCTATCGGTTCTTGAATTCCAACTCAAAAAAATTATTGTTGGTGCGTTTTCTTATAAGGCCCATTTTAGACCCCAAATTTCCTCTAATGAAGCAGTAGATGAAGTAGTGGAGAATGCAGAGATTGTGATGACCACGTTGAATCGTCTCCCTAGGTCAAATGGACTCCTTCATTCAAGGGATTTGTGCTAGAAGAAATCTAGTCACCTTCAGTAGACTGTGGGAGGAATGCTCATAAGAAGAAGCTCGAATAGTAGCCCAAGAAGAAAAGATGGGAAATGACGATGAAGCTCTCACAATACACTCCAAGAAAAGCAGAAGGGACTATCATCATCCCAAAGGTAAGCATTCTCACTAGAAAGGTAACTCAATAAAACCTAACAGAGATTTATCTAAACTCAGATGTTTTACTTGTGATGAGAGATAACACTATGCCATAGATTGTCCTAGAAACAAAAATGGCTCTCACAAGAAGAAGGGAAACGAGAGAATACATCATGCTCATGTTGCAGAGGATGATGAACCTTCCATAAAGAGAATCAAACAAGAAAGTGATGAAGAATATGTTTTGATTTCCGATCTCATGGGAACTATCACACATGGAAGCAATGATTGGATTATAGACAGTGGGGCTTCCAAACATATGACGGAATTCAAAGAATCCTTTGTCAAACTGTCCAAAGATGAGTAACCTCACAAGGTGAAACTTTGGGATGACTACCAGTATCCAATAAAAGGTAGTGGTGAATCCTCCTATAAGCTAGACTTTGGAAAGTTTATCAAGATGAAGGATTTCTTGTTTGTACCAGGACTAAAGTAGAATCCCCTCTCCATATTTGCATTGGATACAAAAGGCATAAGGGTTGCATTTGTAGATGTCTAAGTTCTTATGTGGCCAAAGGGAAACACTATAGATGATGCAGTAGTGATTGGGGAACAAGAAGGAGGACTATACAAACTGAAGGGCCAACCAGAACAAGCTTTGGTCCATGACTCGGTAGATCCAAATGAACTTTGGCATAGAAGGCTTGCACATGTGCACTATAGGGCACTACCACTTGCGATAAAAGTTATTGAAGGTCTTCCATAAATACAGACAAAACATGACGGTGTCTGCAAAGGATGTGTGGAAGGAAAGAACACAAAGAAGACATTTCCAAGTAGCGAGAGCAAGGCAAAAGGAATCTTGGAAATCATCCACTCCGATGTTTGCAGTCCAATGTCAACCAGTTCATTGAGTGGGTATGTATATTCTGTTTCTTTCATTGATGATTTTTCTAGGAAGACATGGATATACTTCTTGAAGAACAAAGATGAAGTATTCAGCTAGTTCAAGGAATTCAAATCCTTGATCGAGAACCACACAAAAAATAAGATCAAAACCTTTCAATCAAACAATAGCGGAGAATTCACATCAAATGAATTCAAAGAGTTATGCAGAGATTTAGGGATTAAGAGGGAGTTGAATGCTCCTTATAATCCACAACAGAATGGGGTTGCAGAAAGGAAGAATATAACGATCATGGAAGCTACAAGGGCAATGCTTCATGAACAAGATCTTCCCATGCATCTATGGGTAGAAGCTATCAGGACAACAGTGTATGTATAGAACCGTACTCCACACAGAGTACTCGAGAACAAAACACCTGAAGAAGTCGTTTCCGACAAGAAACCAGAGGTTAACCATCTCAGAATATTCGGTTGTCCAGTGTACATACACATTCCAAAAGAAAAGAGGATAGAGTTATATCCTTCTGGAAAGAAGGGTATATTTGTGGGATATAGTGAAAGCTCGAAATCTTAAAGAATATACTTCCCAGGAATCAAGAAGATTGACATTAGCAGAGACGTAACATTCGACGAAGACTTAGCTTACAACAAATCTAGAAAGAGACCAGTTGAAGACTCTGAAGAAACAGAAGTACCCAAAACTCAAGATACAACTATGCATGATGCAAATCAAGATGAAGATCGAGAAATAGAAGAACCCTAGGAACATGTAGATCCACCCCAAGAGAAGAATCCTCGCAAGAGGAAACCTGCATGGGTATGATAGGCTATCCAAGGTGCAGAAAGATATGGGGCTCCAGAAGAAATGCACAGAGAGAGGAAAAGAACCAGATCATGCTCCGGTTATGTACCCCTATTATGTGACAGCATTGATAAAGAACATTCCAACTATGAAGAAGCGGCAGAGAAGAAAGAAGGGAAGGATGCTATGATCGAGGAGTACCAGTCGATCATGAAGAATGATGTCTAGGATGTTGTCCCTAGACCAAAGGGGAAGTCTGTTGTGACTTCCAAGTGGATCTACAAGATCAATCATGCTGCATATGGTAGCATAGAGAAACATAAAGCAATATTTGTGGCTCGTGGCTTCTCCCAGGAATAAGGAATAGATTATGAAGAAAATTTTGCGCTTGTAGCCAGATACACTTCCATCAGATCAGTACTTGCTCTGGCTGCAATGATGAAATGGAAGATACACCATCTGTATGTCAAGACTACTTTCTTGAATGGTGTAGTAGAAGAGGAAGTGTATGTGGAGAAGCCACTCGGTTTTTGAGACACGTGACAGGGAGACTCATGTGTGTAAATTGAAGAAATCCCTGTACGGTTTGAAACAGACACCTAGGACATGGTAAGACAAAATTGACAGCTTCCTATCCAGTTTGGGCTTTACCAAGAGTAAAGTAGATTCCAACCTTTACTACAAGGTTGAAGAAGGGAACCCAGTGATACTCCTACTGTATGTAGATGATATGTTTGTAATAGGTGTAGATGGGTTAATTGATGATACAAAGAGGAATCTTGCTGCTGAATTCGAGAAGAAGGACTTGGGTATGATGCACTACTTTCTAGGCATGGAGGTGTGGCAGAGTGCAAATGGAATCTCCCTAGGACAAGGGAAGTATGCAGTAGAGATCCTGAAGAGGTTCGGGATGATGGACTGCAAGGCCATGACCACACCTATGGCATCGAACCTGAAGCTATTGAGTGATGCTTCATCAGAGACAGTTGATGCTACGATGTATTGTCAGATGATTGGGTCCTTGATGTACCTGACGAATATGAGACCATATATTTGCTTTGATGTGAACACATTGAGCCAAACCCTGACGGATCCGAGACATGTTCACCTTATTGCTGCAAATCATATTCTGAGTTACCTGAAGGGTACAGTTGATTATGGGCTCAAGTATGAGGTGGATCAGAAGATTAACCTGGAAGGTTATGTTGAGTCAGATTGGGTAGGCAGTGCCATCGATAGGAAGAGCACTTCAGGCTGCTGCTTCAGTATGGGATCAAGTGTGATCTCTTGGTTTAGAAGGAAGTAGTCTTGCGTGGCACTGAGTACAGCCGAAGCAGAGTATGTCGCAGCTTGTTCAGCTAGTTGTGAGGGAGGGTGGCTGAGGAAGCTACTATATGATTTATTTGATCTCCATTTGGATGCTACTTGTATATATTGCGACAACCAGAGTTGTGTGAAGTTGTCAGAGAACCCAATGTTCCATGATAAGTCGAAGCACATTGAGATCAAATATCACTATATCAAGGATATGGTGCGGAGAGAAGTAGTGAAGCTCCAATATGTTGTGACGGACGAGCAGATAGCTGATGTGTTGACCAAGCCATTAGCCAGAGTGAAGTTTGAGTACTTTAGGGAGAAGCTTGGTGCTCTCTAGATTGAGGTTCCTTCCAAGAGGAATTGATGAGTCTATGAGCCTTTCTGACATGGTGGCAGGCGGGTCCTCTCATGTTTAGATGTAAGTGCAGAGCCCTTCTGACATGGTAGTAGGCGGGTCCTCCCATGGTCAGATGTAAGTGCAGAGCCTTTTTGACATGGTTAGATGTAAGTGGGGAACCCTTCTGACATGGTCGTAGGTGGGTCCTCCCATGGTGAGATGTAAGTGCAGAGCCTTTCTGACAGGGTCAGATGTAAGTGCGGAGCCCTTCTGACATGGTGGTAGGCGGGTCCTCCCATGGTCAGATGTAAGTGTAGAGCCTTTCTGACCGAGTCGGATGTAAGTGTGGAGCCCTTCTGACATGGTGGTAGGCAGGTCATCCAATGGTCAGATATAAGTGCAAAGCCTTTTTGACATGGTCAAATGTAAGTGGGGATCCCTTTTGACATGGTGGTAGGCGGGTCCTCCCATGGTGAGATGTAAGTGCAGGGCCTTTCTGACTGTGTCAGATGCAAGTGTGAAGCCCTTCTGACATGGTGGTAGGCGGGTCCTCCCATGGTCAGATGTAAGTGTAGAGCCTTTCTGACCGGGTTAGATGTAAATGTGGAGCCCTTCTGACATGGTGGTAGGTGAGTCCTCCCATGGTCAGATATAAGTGCAGAGCCTTTCCCCGGATGATAGATGGTGTGTCCTATCATGTCGATGGATGTAAGTGCATAGCCTTTCTATGGATGATAGATGGTGTGTCATATCATGCCAGTAGATGTAAATGTTGATCCTTTTCTCTAGATGGTAGATGGTGTATCCTACCATGCCAGTGAATGTAAGTGCTGAGCCTTTCCTGGGATAGTAGATGGTGTGTCCTACTATTCCAGAGGATGTAAGTGCTGAGAATTTCTGACTGGGTCAGATATAAGTGCTGAGCCTTTTTGACTGGGTCAGATATAAGTGTTGTGTCTTTCTCTGGATAGTAGATGGTGTGTCCTGCTATGCCAGTAGATGTAAGTGTTGGGCCTTTCCTTAGATGATAGATGGTGTGTCCTATCATGCCAATGGATGTAAGTGTTGGGCCTTTCCTCGGATGGTAGATGGTGTGTCCTCCCATGCCAATGGATGTGAGTGTTGGGCGTGCCTTTCTGACATGGTGGTGGATGTGCTCCTCCCATCGTCAAATGTAAGTGCTGGGCGAGACTTTCCAACTGGGTCAGATATAAGTGATGAAGAAGATGAAGACCTACATGGAGGATAGGCCTACAACCAACATGAAAAAGGGTTGGATTTGTAGAAATTCCTATGACGAGAAGAAATGAGAGATAGCACCAGTTGATCGAGATAGCGGAAGTAGTGATGATCCGGCTTTGATGATGATCCAGTGATGATCCAGCTTTGATGATGATCCAGTGATGATCTAGCTTTGATGATGATACAATGATGATCCAGTGATGATCCAGCTTTTATGATGATCCAGTGATGATCCAGTTTCGATAATGACCCAGTGATGATCCAACGTTGATGATGATCAAACTTAATCCAGAGAAGAATACTTATGCTGATGAATTGTGTCAAGAGAATACCTTCCTAGTTAAGAGGGAGTGTTGATGTATTTGTAACTTTGGAATGTACTCACTTATGTATTTCATATATTGTATTTGATTAGTCCCCGATGTTCCTATCGGGAGAATCAGTCATGTAAACAAGTCATGTAAAGTCATAGAGGTTAATCCTCCTTGTTGATTAGGGGTTAAAGTCCCCGCAGTTGTGGAGCACTAGGGTTATTAGACTCTCCTAGAGAAGTCAGCCCTGGTAAGTTATTGTCAAGTCGAAAACTAGTATAAAGAGAGAGAGAGAGCCTCTCTAATTATCGCATAGTCACGCACACTCAGTTGTAGCACATGAGTGAGAGAGAAGGAGCTGGGATAAGAGAGAGAAAAGTTGTTGCATATCATCTTACTGTCTTTGGGTTTTACTGCTGTCGTTGGTGCTTATTCTATATCTGAGGAAGTTGTGGGGTTTTCTCCTTTATAGTTTCCATGAGGAAAATCTTTGTGTCTATTGTCTCTTGTGATTGATTGATGTGCATGTTATTCTCTCAGATAAGATCCTAAGATAATATTGTCTAATTGATAAAAATCTAACATCGTTGAGGTATTTTTTCCTTAAAGCGTCCTTCCACCAGGATCTATTCCCTGAAATCATTTTCCAGATGATTTCAGCACCTAATGCTATGTTCATGACCGACAGATCTTTGACACCTACTCCTCCACTTTCTTTTTTTTAACAGATCGTGTCCCAGTTAATGAGATTCATTTTCTTGGAGTCGTCTTGCTTTCCTCCCTACCATAAAAAAAGGTCTGAACTCTTTCTCAATCTCTTGGATAATCAATTTAGGGGCAAGAGAGATGGAACATGTGAAGACTAAAAACGTAGCTAAAACAACATTGATTAATATCAGTTTTCCTGTCGAATTGAGCCACATGGCTCCCATCGAATGAATTTTATTCTTTATTTTCTGAACGAGATCTTTCCAATATGCGTTTTTTTTAATCCCTTTGTGAATCGGAATTCCCAGGTATCTGAAGGAGTTCCATTTTTTGGTGGCTTCATAACCTAGTGTTCTATCTATCATGGCCATAGTTCTAGCAGGGCAATTCCAGCTATAGATTTTAGTTTTGCCGGCATTGACTTTCCCTTCTGAAGCTTTGAGAAAGATGGAGATTACCTCTTTAAATATTTCAGAAATTATGGCAGAGGCTCCTCCAAGGAGAATAGTGTCCTCTGCAAATTGAGAGTGATTGGAATTTTTTACTCCTCTGGAAATTTTTAGACCTCTGAGTTCACCATTGTTTTGTAGGGCCTGTAATTTCTTTCTCATAGACTCAGCTACAATGAGGTATAAGAGAGGGGATAAAGGGAAACCTTGACGGAGTTCTAGGGAGGCTTGAAAGAAGCCTGCTGGTCTGTCATTGACAAGTGAAGCAATCCATGGACTGCCTACGCAGGCTTTGATCCATCTGGAAAAAAAAATTTGAAAATCCCATTTTGTACATGATCTCAAAAAAAAAGGTGATTGACCCTATCGAAAGCATTTGCCATGTCTAGCTTGATGGCCATTTCTTGTTGCTTACGCTCCATTCTTGAATGGATGGCCTCTTGGACTATGATTATGTTGTCCATGATTTTCCTTCTAGCAATGAAACCTCCCTGTGTTTTCGAAATAATCTTAATCATGATCTTTTTCACTACAGTGGCAAGGATTTTGGCTAGAATTTTGTAAGATGTGTTACAAAGAGAAATTGGACGAAACCTTTGAATTGAGAGAGGATTTTTTTCTTTTGGGCTCAAAGCCAGGAAGGTGGAATTGATGGCTCCTCCAATTTTATCCTTTTTTCTGGTCCAGTTTAGCATTTTCTTTAGATCTTCTTTGATGATTTCCCAAGAAGCTAGGTAAATATTGATGGTGAATCCATCAAGACCTGGGGATTTATCAGGGTGTAGGTTCCAGATTGCTTCAATAATCTCATTTTCATATATGGGCTTTCCCAACTCCTTGTTCACTTCTTCAAAAATACTGGAATGAATTCCTGAAAGTAGGTCCGCTTGGGAGAAAGGGTCTGTCTCACCACTGTTAGAATATAGCTGTTTGAAATGTTGCAAAGCCAGATTCTTTATATTGTCTTGCCCAGACATGGTTTGATTATTATTTTTTTTTAGCTCGTTGATGAATTTGTAACTCATTATGATCTTGGTTTGATTATGAAAGTAGGCAGTATTTTTATCTCCTCCCTTTAGCCAAAGTTGACGAGATTTAATTCTTAGAGACTCTTCTTCACGTCTAGAAGCTTTAAGTATTTCACTATTCAGGGTCTTCTCATGAGCTAAGATTTCATGAGTGATCTCCTCTTTGTCCATTTTAGAGTGAAGGGTGATCAGATATGATTGTAGGCTTTTTTTTAGTTTGGCAGGTGCTGAGTAGGAGGTGGCTGCCCATTTTTTCAAGGAAGAGCGGACATCCCTAAGCTTTGACTCCCATATGTAACTGGGGGATCCGAAAAAAGAGTAGTTCCAGGCTATGCAAATAAGATCTAAAGTCCTGTGATTGTTCAACCATAGGGGGTTGAACCTAAAGGGAATATGCCCCAAGTTTGTAGGAATGGTTAAGGAGAGGGAGATGGGTTTATGGTCAGAGGTGGCCGAAGAGATAATGCGAGAAATAGGAAGAAAATCCTTTTGCAGAAAGGAGGTACTTACCAAAAAACGGTCTAATCTTGCTGCAATAGGCCTTGGTCAGACTCGCTTGGTGCTCTAGGTGAATCTCCCATTTTTGGGTATGGGATCCAGCAGATAAAGATATGCCATCAAATCTTCAAGCTTTTCGCCAAAGGATTCTTTGATGTTCAAACCTCCTCTTTTTTTCGAGCTCAATTTTGTTGTATTGAAGTCTCCAGCAATGATTACATATTTCCCATGTAGATCTGCTTTTAAGAATAGTAAAGAATCCCAAAAATCTATTTTTTCTCTATAATGGGTTGGCCCATATACATTGCAAATATAGATCATTTCCTGATTGCTTTTATTTTGCACTTCTACTAGCAGCCAGTTTGTGTTTTATTTTGTTGATACTATGTTGAATTTGTCTGCTCTGTAGAAGGTTGCTATTCCACCTGAAGCGCCTCTAGAACTGATGGCTTTCCCAACACTGAAATTCCAGAAGAGGGGTGATCTGCTCAAAACCTCATCTTTTGGCATCTTAGTCTCTTGGATGAGCAGAATGTCTGGTTTCTCTGTGTTTATAATATTTTTCGGAGCTTCTACCTTGATTGATCCTCCCAGACCTCTTCAATTCCAAGATACTAGATTCATTATTTCTTGATTATATGAGATCCTACTCAGGATCTGAGGTCTTTGGCTCCAGAGGTTTTAGCATTATGTAGTAGTCTGGTTTCTTCTATACCGAGTTGTCTTCCTAACTCTAGTTCTCTTTCTGCCTCTTTCTCACACTGTTGCCTCTAATATTTTCTCCCTCTTGTAGCTTGGGATGGTCCTAGTCTTGTTGTTTCCTGTGATTCTTGAGATGATGATTGACCTGGGGATGCATGGTTTGGGTTGATCCTGCTATGCTGGACCATTTCTTCTTACGTTCCTCTAAAGGAGGGCGATATTTCATCTGCTTTCCCAGAGATCTCATCCTCTTCTATTTTCCCAATATTCTCTTCATCTTCTGCCACCATATCTGCCCAAGTTCCTCCTGGGGAGACGGATCTGTTAGGCTCCTTTTTCGAGACCTATTCTATCATTATTGGGGAGAAAGTTGTCGGAGTCTGAGTCCTACTGCTTTGTATTCTGCCTTCCTTATTATTGTTTTCTGGATTGGGAAGTTCCCCTTCTTCAGCTTGGAGGGCATCAAATTGGTTGTTGATGAAGACTCATGTGCTTTAGTAGATTGCTCCTGGATTTTTTCCTATCCTTTTCCAGAGTTTCTGGTAGAGGTAGGGTTTGCTTTTTTTCTCTTTTTGCTTGATGCCAGCCTTCTTCCGTATTTTTTCCCCTTCTTCCTGAGGAGACTTAGGGCAGTTCTTTACGAAGTGTCCATATTCATGACATTTCCTGCATTTGAATGGCAGTTGTTCATAATCTACCTTCTGGTAGAATTCTCATCCATCCAAGAGTAGATCAACTCCTTCTGGCAGTCCTTTCTCTAGATCTACCTCTTCACAGATCTTATCACAAGAGAAAAGGGGTCCTTTTGGTTTGGTTTTGTATATGTATCTGCCTAAAGAGTTCCTGATCGGTTGTAGGGCTCCATCATTGCAGCAATGGAGACGAAGATGAGGTAACCGGACCCAGACCAGCACTGCTGAGGGGACATCCTTTTTTGGGTCAAAGGATAGGGTCCAACGGTTGAGATATAGGCCTCTGGGGCCCATGAAGTACGGTCCACTTTGGAAAATAAGATCTTTGTCTTCCTTGTTTTCGAACAGAAAGGTGTAAAATCCTTCACCAGAGAAGCAATGTTGCAAACCCCCGGTGATGAGAGGCATCCAGTTTTTGGAGATCTAGATCTCCATGGATTTTTGCGATGGCCATATCCCTAAGAACTGCTCTATTAGCCCTCTCTCGCTCAAAGCCAATGCTTTCATTCATGAAGTTGCTGACATGATTTGGACTTTTGGTGCTGCTACTCGCTTCACAAAGTTAGAAGTTGAAGGATGTGCCGCGTGGGGGTTTGGAACGGAAGCAACCAATGCCTGGAAAGCTTGATCCACCTTAGAACATGGATCTTCCGGCAGTGGATCTGGTGGACGAGTTGCCATGAAGTCAAAGAAGGAGGCGATCCAAGCCGCAGGAGCTGCCTGCAAGGATCACACGCAGGCCTCAGCCCTCTCATTGCAACAATCGGATCTAAAAGGATGGATTTTTTATTAAAGTTGGAAAATAGAATATGGGCTCAAATAATAGTTTTGTAATTACAAGTAGTCTCTTATCACTTTTTTTTATCTTTAT
>LPNX010531265.1:82634-172301 GCA_001517045.1 Pseudotsuga menziesii | reverse complement strand
CCTATCCCCAAATTTATATTAAAAATGTGTTTAAGACCTATACGGTATTTCAAATTTAAAGCAATTTCATTGGCTAACACATGATGACATGGAATTTGAATTATGGTTATAAGGCCCATTTTGAGTTGAAATTTCCTCTAATAGGCTTCATTCCTCTTTATATATGTCTCCAAAATATCAACCATGTACCGGTCTATTTCCTTATAACTAGAATCTAGAGAGCCATCAACTATGGAAATCTTCCAAATATTATTGTTTTGTTTCCTAGATTTGTGTGTGGATGAAAATATTTAGAGTTCCCATCACCACATGCAAGCCATAAAGATATGCTCATCAATCTCAAAGCTTCTTACCATTTTGCCAACAACTTCCTTCACTTTTCTTCCAAAGATAACACCTCCCTTTTGGACTCTTCAAATATACATCCAACTCCTTCATTGCTATATATATTGGTTGGCACTCTCAACATTAGATAAAGTCTTTCCATCCTTATTTTGTTTTCTCATGAGCCCAACCGATGAACATATGCTTTAAAAAATTTAGATTATATTCAAATTGCAAAATTGTTGACTCAACAAAAGAAACATAGAAAAGAACCCCAAGATTTTTAACCAAAGTCTTGTGATATTCTCTCTCCAAACATCTACGATTGAATTGAAAGGAATAAGGAGGTTTTACCTACAAAAATTATTTCAAAAATAATAGGGAAATGGTCAAATACACCTACAATAGCCACCTATTGTCTGATCATTAGAGTCAACAGTCATATCCTTGGAGATTAAAAAAACTTGTCTAATCTTTTTGCAACCCTGCAAAAAGGTTAAACTTAATAGGCTATATATCTATGAGACCTACCCCATTCAACCTACTCAAGAAGTAATCGGATAGGAGACTCAACCTAAGCAATAGGCCCCCAAATCTTTGCATTACCCAAATAAAGTTTAGGTCTCCTCCCATAATAATTTTTTCCTTGTGTCCACCAAGACATGCTAAAACCATATCCCAATAATCCACTATGTTAAGGTAAGGGCCATAAATGTCAATTATAGTAAAATCGATTTCCAATTACTCTGAAAATAACACAGTGCCCAAGCTTAGTTCAAAAGACCAAGCATTTTAAAGGATGATGTTTTTTTTCTTCCACCCACTAATATCACCCAAAAACCTTCCTTTTTAATAAATAAAAACAAAATCCCAACCTCAAAAAATCATCTCCAACTCACATACAATTTTTCCACCTTTAAACATAGTTTCATAAGAAGTGCATCAAGGTTATGAGACTTCACCAATCTCTTTAGGGCTTGTTTTTTAAAAGGGGTTCCCAAGCCCCTTCAATTGAACGAAATACACATCATTTGGAAACCTCTCTAGTGATTATTCTTGCTTTAAGAGAGATAGTTACCAAGGTTTATTTCATATGTTACTTTCTCCTAAGTATTCAAAATGTGATATTTTCCACCCCAACCTGTAGACCTAAACCCCAAAACGTCATTCATCCATGAACCCCCTCGATACCACCATCTGAGTTGCAATAGCCTTCTTTTCTAGACCTAAGATAATGGCTACAAGGAAAACCCTTCCCCTCCCCAAGCCCTAAATCCTTACTATTTTCCATACTCCCAATGCCCACAACGTCCATCCCTTTCAACACATGAGAACTAGTTTCAAATTTCAAGTGAAAAGGACAACCTTGAGATATATTTGAACCTCCAAAACAATCTCTCCCTCACCAATAACAACCAAAACCTGAATTAAATGTAGGAAAAAACCTGAAAGCTACAAATTGTACATTTTGAGGACTGAATATATTACAAGACAAGTTAGTTTTATCCTTACCAATCCCTATCAACCAGAAGTCCACAAAGATTTCCTAGAGCTCGGCCAAAATTTTTTCCTTTCTGCACAAGCCCTGTTTGACAAGATTCATCCCAATCACCCCACACGAGGTCCTTGATGTCATTTCTAACTCTTTTAGAAGAAACCTCAACTCTATTCCCTTCTACCTACTTCAAAGGTGATTGTATCCGTGCATCCATACAACCCAAATCCAAAACCATAAGGCTACGACCCATATCCATCACATTTTCCACACCAAGGTTTTTAAAATACCATAATTTTGACTTGAAAGGAAAACTACACTAGCTCATCAAATTGCCATATCGGTGGCACCAAACAAATTTAAAAGAAAGACCCTAGTTATCCAGAGCTTGTTCTAAAGAAACATTACCATGAGAGAGAGAATCATGGATTCAATTAAAACCTTCACATATGTCCAATACCACAGGGATGCACACCACATACATAATGTCAAACTCCTTTAAAGACATGGTTTCCTTATAAATATACTGAGAGAGTTGTTGATCTCCTTAAACACCTCTATTAACCAAACCCCCAATTTGAATTGAGGCAGTGTACCAATGTAATGTTTACCTTCTTCGTTCGAGCATTGAAGAAAGGCATGCAAGGCTTTAAAGAAAATGGTGTAGAATATTCCCACCTCCAGTGTTTCCCCAATATATTATCCACATCCTCTGAGGAATGACAAAGAAAAGCCATTTATATTTGGCTTAAAATAAAAAATAAAAAACCTTAGAAAGTATCCAATCTTCAATTTCAAGTCCAAGTGCCAGCTTATTAACACATATGCACAAGCTGGGGGTTCTTTCAACAAGGTGGTTGATGGTTGATCGCTACAAGAGGACCATGTATTTGTTGGCATGTTACAACCCACCAAGTGGCATCCAACAGATAATTTATGACTACCCAAGGCTATAGACCAAAGCAATTGTGGAGGTCGAACCTTTGACTGGGAAAAAAAATCCTATTTTCGATTCACATTGAGCCTTTAACTATACTTTTAGCATTCTATCATTCATCCACCGACCAAAAACACAACCCACAAGCAACGTCTCAAACATCTCAACTACTTCGTCTATCTTAACTCCTTCACCACGTACCAAATTAATCAGACCAATCTTCTTTGTTTTTTTTCAAGAATGAGAATCAAAAGCATTATTATATCCTCTGAGGGGCCAATTACCTACGAAGTACTCCCATATTTACCTCCTCATCGAGACCACCTTTGAAAACAATCCCACTAAGTTATTATAGTTCCAAGCATTTTCGAACAAAACCTAAGGCAATGGCACAACTAGAAAAAACCAAAAGACTCCAAGTTACAAGAAACTTCATGACACACCTCTTAATGTAAACTCTTCATGTGAGGAAGCTAGCTACCATGATTGGATAGCCATCCAACTATAAATCTAGGATACGGTTAGGTATTGAAAGCCATTCAAGTGCAAATATATGGCACATCATAAAATGAAAGTATGATCTTATACTTCCTAAACCTTAGCAAGAGCCTTGACACCACCTATGCAAAATTCATCGAACATTATGACCAAAATAATGATTAGCACCAATCACATACAAACAACAAACATGTAAATCTTTTACCCCTTTCAAAAATATCCATATGGTGTTTCCTCCTCCTCCATAGACTTTTGACCCTCCAAAATAAATTATATCACCTCCCGAGTAACCCTTTATAAAACATTTCTTCATCCCGTAAGAGTGGATCCAATGTATAAACTTAGAAGAATGTTGTGGAGTTTAGTATACTTATTTTAAGTGTGATTTTACCGGCAATGAGCGTTGTGAGTGCTGACCTAGGGCTGTTTCCCTATCACTCTTTCGGCTTTTCCTGGGCTCCTCCTGTTACCTGCCTCGGCTCGGTCTTACACCTTGACACGACTCTTGGGTTACATTTATTGGTGGTATCGTGCGGTTTCTAGCTTCGGTGGTGGGTCTTGGATACCACCCTTTGTGATTTCAGCCCATGCACGTAGTGGAACTGGTATTATTCCCATGTTTATTTTGGGTTTTTGTCTCTATGTGGCTGTGGTGGTCGAACACCTTTTAGGACTCATCATTTCTCACCCGTGATTGTTCCGGTTTCTCTGCTGATCCTGACCGTGTGATAGTTTCCTGATGCTCACATTTTCTTGGGTCGACCTTGGCTGGAACACAAGGTTTCATCATTGTTTGGCGTTTGTTATCCGGTTTTGATGGGTGGTGTCTTTTTTGGTTAAATTGGGGTTTTGGAAGGTTCCGACATTTTCTGCTCGGTCGGCTGCACCTGTTGTTCCTAGGTTTGTCGGTCTAACCTTGGTATTTTTAACTGCTTTCGGTTTTTGGCTTTGCTGGGTGGTATCGCTTTCAGTTTACTTGTTTTGGTTTGCAGACTCCGTCACTCCTGGGTTCCTGATATGCTTCGGTTCCCGGCTTTGATGGGCGATATCACTTTCGGTTGACTTGTTTTTGTCTGCGGACTCCGTCACTCTGTCTCTTAGCGGTGGGACTTTTCTCAGCTGACCGAGGGTGATCCAGATTTATGCAAGAATGCAACAGAATACACAAATAACCATAGAAACAAATATGCAGCGGAAATAACACTTCATTTCATTAATCAATAACTGAAACTTGTTTACATACAGAATGGAAATAAACTAGCTAGAGTGCTGGTAGCTTATCTCTGAGAAGAGATGTGGAAGCTACATGCCTCTGAACTCTGTGTTACAATGCGGCTCGAAGGCCTATATATTATTGAGAAACAATGGAAACCCTACACATCAAAAAACCTAACCCTAGGAGGTGAAACGCCTTAATGTGGGCCCCGCTGGGTAACTTGGTACATCAATTTCCCGGGGTCGTAACTTTAGCATACTACCTCTGTTTGACGCGCATCATATATCGTTAGAAAGATCTGTTTAAGGAATACATCCATAAATAACAAACATTGAGTCTAGAACAGACTCATATTTTCCCGACCATTCGATGCCAAGAAAACGTCGTTTAGGGCCTCAAAATGGCTCTGGAAGTTTAGGACCCAAAAACTGCCAAAAATAGTAAATTGTGCTACTTAAGGAAACTGGAAAACTGAAAGAAACAATGGTGGGGGTCCAAGAGGAATAGGTGGGTGGCCACCAATATCCTCCTATATCATTCGTCCCCCCTTAGGAAGCAATGGTCCCCATTGCGTTGAGTTCCTCCATGAGATGAGGAAACTTTTTTTTGAACTTGGTCCCTAGTGAGCCACTTTCCCTGGTGAAGGAGTTGGCTTGCTTTGACAACTCGATATAGCTGGATCTTCTGATGGCGGGTGTTATTGATATGTGTGTCCATAATCCGATCAGCGGTGACTTGTTCCATGCAATCGGGGTTTAAATCTGTTGGTGTGAGTTGTTATGCCACGTCTGATGTGTCTAGTAGAGGTGGAAAGTAGGGCCGAAGGCGGTCCACATTGAACACTGAGTGCAGACCAAGGAATGGTGGAATACTGAGCTCGAAGGCATTGTCCCCGACAGCCTTGGTGATGGTGTATGGCCCATATCGGAGCGGGTGAAGCTTGCAGTGGGGTCCAGCGAGGCGCTCCTTCTGCAAATGTAGCCACACTTTGTCACCCACCTGGAAGTTGTGTTGCACCCAATGCTGATCATGTCGCTGCTTGTACTTAGCATTGGATCTGTCCAATATGTCATGAACCTGTTGGCGAATGTGCTGAATGCGCTCAATGAAGTCATTTTCCTTGGAAACTTCAGGCTGGATATGAGCTGAATCAGCTTGAGTAGCTACAAATGGCATGGCTACGTCAATGGGACATAGTGGCTGGAATCCCAAGCCCACCTGAAAGGGGTTATGGTTGGTTGAGCTGTGGAGGGCCCAGTTATAGTTGTGTTGTACATAGGGGAGGCTCTCATCCCATGTGCGTGGATGCTTTGAGTTGTACATGCGCAAAATGTGTACGATCATCTTGTTGAGGACCTCTGTCTGGCCATCAGTCTAGGGATGGAAAGCTGTGGACTTTGTGAGCTTGGTGTCTAGCATTGACCATAGGCTAGACCAGAATGTACTAAGGAACCTACTGTCCCGGTCTAAGATTATAGACTATGGGATCCCAAAGTGTATCCACACTCGTTCAAAGAAGAGTTTAGCAGTGGCTTCTGCTGTGATATTCTTCTTGTAGGCCGCCATTATCGTCATCTTTGAGAATCTGTCAATGACCACAAACACATAGTCGTTGCCGTGCTTAGTAGAAGGAAGGCCTGACATGTAATCCATGGAGATGGATTCCCAAGGTCGACTAGGGTTAGGCAACGGAGTATAGAGGCCTTGCTTCTTGATCAATGGTTTGGTAATGGCGCAGGCAGTGCAGGATCGGATGTACTTCCCGTCGTCCTGTCGAAGGTTCGGCCAATAGAAATACTTCTGCAGTAGTGCCACTGTTTTCTCGACCCCGAAATGCCCAGCGACCCAACTATAGTGCGTTTCCCAAATCATCTTGGCACGCTCGCTTGAAGGAACACAAAGGTGTCCCATGTGACACAGTAGTACATCCCAGAGGTGAAATTTTGGAACTTGGTTTCCCTCCAAGAGCGTCTGGTATGTGTGGCTGAATTCTGGATCACTCTTGTAGAGAAGAGGCCAATCAGAAGTCTAGTGCCCACAAGAGTTGAGCACGATCGTAATCGCCACGATCAGTGGTCGGCTGAGGCAGTCTGCAACATTATTGGTGCTTCCCTTCTTGTACTTGATGTTCAAATGAAACTGTTGTAGATATGTGGACCACTTCTGATGGCGATCGTTCTGTAACTTCCCTTGTGTATGCATGAACTGCAGGGGTCGGTGGTCTGTGTGGATGATCGTTTCCTTCCCCCAAATGTAATGCTTCCATTGTCGGCAAGTCTGTACAATGGAATACATCTCTTTGTCATAAGTGGGATATTTCCAGATAGTGTCGGACAGTGTCTCACTGTGATATGCCACTGGATGCCCTTGTTGAGTAAGGACTACCCCAATAGCATAGTCAGAGGCATCTGTCTCGATCTCAAATGGTTGTTACAAGTCTGGTAATGTGAGCACTAGGGCACAGCATAGGCGATGTTTCAATTCTGCAAACGCCTTCTGTTGAGTTTCCGACCAAAATAATTTTGCTTTTGCTCCTCCCTTGGTGACTTGACTCAAGGGCCAAGTGATATGAGAGAATCCCAACACGAAACTGCGGTAGAAATTGGCAATGCCTAGAAAGCTGCGAAGCTCTGTTAGAGTACTTGGGGCTGGCCAATCCCGAATGACTTGGATCTTGGTTGGATCCACATGTACCCCACAGTCATCAATAATGTATCCCAGATATTGAACCTGGGTCATGCCAAAAGTGCACTTGTCCAAATTGGCCCACAACTTGTGCTGCCGCAATGTTTGGAGGACCTGTCAGATGTGGTGGAGGTGCTCTTCCCAAGTCTGGTTGAAGATCAGGATGTCATCCAAGTACGCTACTACAAATGAGTTGGTGAATGGCCGCAATATGTCCTCCATCAGTCTCATGAAGGTTGCAGGAGCATTCGTCAGCCCGAAAGGCATGACCAACCATTTGGAAAGGCCCTCCTTGGCTTTGAAGGCAGTCATCCACACATCGGTCGGTTCGATCGGTACCTGGTGATACCTGGAATTTAAGTCGATCTTGCTAAAATATTTCGCCCCTTTAAGCTGGTCCAGGAGGTCATCAATCCATGGGATCGAGTACCTATTACAAACAGTGATCTTGTTTAGCGCCCGATAGTCAATACAAAGTCTCCAAGTCCCATCCTTCTTTTGTACCAACATGATCGGGCTCCCACAGGGCGATGAACTTGGCCGGATGTGACCCTTCTGCAACAGCTCCTGAATTTGCCTCTTGATTTCATCATTCTCTAGAACACAATGGCGATAGATCGGTCCATTGGGCAGCGGCGCACCTGGGGTCATATCGATGGGGTGCTTGACCTGACAGTGGAGAGGCACCCCAGTGGGTGAGGTGAATATGTCCTGGTACTCCTCCACGACCTTGTCCATTTGTTGTTGTCATGCGGAGGGGCCTTGTCTGGAGGTTGTGGCAACGATCTTCTTCTTTCCCTGAGGGCAGATCATCAAGAAAACAAACTTCCTGGTTTTGGAAATGAGCTTACTGCATTGTTTTGCAGTAACCAAAGAGATCTGGATTTATGCAGGAACACAACAGAATACACAAATAACCATAGAAACAAATATGCAGCGGAAATAACACTTCATTTCGTTAATCAATAACTGAAACTTGTTTACATACAGAATGGAAATAAACTAGCTAGAGTGCTGGTAGCTTATCTCTGAGAAGAGATGTGGCGGCTACATGCCTCTGAACTCTGTGTTACAATGGGGCTTGAAGGCCTATATATTATTGAGAAACAATGGAAACCCTACACATCCAAAAACCTAACCCTAGGAGGTGAAACGCCTTAATGTGGGTCCCGTTGGGTAACTTGGTACATCAATTTCCCGGGGTCGTAACTTTAGCATACTGCCTCCGTTTGACGCACATGATATATCATTAGAAAGATCTGTTTAAGGACTACATCCATAAATAGCAAATATTGAGTCTGAAACGGACTCATATTTTCCTGACCATTCGATGCCAAAAAAACGTCGTTTAGGGCCTCAAAACGACTCCAGAAGTTTAGGATTCGAAAACTGCCAAAAATAGTAAATTGTGCTACAATTAAGGAAACTGGAAAACTAAAAGAAACAACGTGGGGGTCCAAGAGGAATAGGTGGGTGGCCACCAATATCCTCCTAGATCAGGGGGTATTGGATGGTTCTGTCGGTTGCACCTGTTGGTACCTGGGATTATCCAATACGACCTTGGTATTTTTCCTTCACTGGTATTCTTTGCGGTTCCTAGCTTTTGACGGGTGGTGACGACATTGGTTGACCTACTCGGTCTGCGGTTTCTCTCTCCTATGTGCGCATGCTGCGCTCGCAGCTTCCAGGTACCTTATGGTTTATCTTTCCCATGACTCTTTATTTTTTATACTTGTTATCTATCTTGGGGGTTGGGTTCATTGTCCTTCGAGCTTTGGGGCCTGCGGTCTGCTTTGGCACATGGAGTTCACCCTCTGTTGATGAGGGTTAGTACCAACCATGCTCAAAAAGTGAGAACTTACCCTTGTCTATCCTGTTACCTTTGGTCTCTTTACGCTCGTAGTTTTTTTTTGAACCCTTGGTGTAGGGTTTAACCCTGGTATTGATATCTACTTTCGGTCGTTGTCTGTGACTTTGACCCTGGTCTGGTATTGTCTTTTTCTTTTTTCTTGTTTCTTGTGGGGCTCTTCACGGCCCTGGGTCCCCTTATGGCATCCTTTCATCACACTGACGCCCCCTCGGAATCTGGTAAGGGTGGTGGGATGGTTCCTTGCCCTCGCCCTGGTCCTGCTCACTGAAAGGATAAAGCACTAAAGACGCTGGATCTGAAGCGTCAGTTTGTTCTGGGTCATGATATTAAATGGAAAAAGTTGGGTCTCTCTGTCGTCGAGCGCTCATTGGGAGGCAGGAGTATTTCTCCCTTTCCAAGGATGCCTGGATCGATTGGGCGACCATACACTGGAAGCCTATTATCCATTATGTACCTACTATCAGTCTCCTTGCTAACGGTTGACTGGTATTTGTCTTCCTGGAAGATATTGATGCGTCCAATATCTTAGAGAATCTCTGGACCATACAGAGGGGTTCTCTTGTCTTGAAGCATTGGCATTCTGGGTTTGATCCACTCACTGAGCGTGTCACCCTCCACCACCTGTGGGTTCTCTTTCCTGCTTTTCCTTTCCCCCTGTGGAATAAGGACATCCTTATTGGTCTGGCTAATACTATTGGGCGTTTCGTTACTCTTGAAAAAGATTTTCACTTATTATTTGATAAGAGAATAGCGCGGGTTCTGGTTGAGATTGATATATCATTGGGTTTACTTTCGGTGATTGAGATTGTGTGTGGGGCTACTGTTTTCTCCCAGCAAATTGACTACCTGAACTTTCCCTTTCGCTGTAACTTTTGCCACAATACTGGGCATCTACGTATTGTTCTCTTCTCCGTAAGGGCATTTCTGTAGAAAAAGTCGATTTTGAACATTGTTCCTTTGTTGTCTCTCCTTCTCGTCCTGATGTGGTTCCCATTGTACCTGCTCCTGAGGATATCTATACCTCTTCCTCGCCATCACCCTATGATGGTTTGTCAAAGGGTGAGTTGATGTTCAGAGAGGATTCTAAAATTTGTGCTAGCCTCTCTTACCCTGTATCCTTATATCTGCATTCGAAGCCTATTGTTTCGGTGCCCCTTCTTTCGGGTGATCCATCTCTACCAGAACCTACCCCTCCCTACACTCTTGAACACTATCCTACCATTCCCTCCTCCTTTGCTTCTCCCCATCCCTCCCCCTTACCGACCTCTCGTGATCCACCGGTTTCTATCCTACCCTCTAGTCCCAGAGAAACCCCTGCATTTAAAGATCCCTCTCTCCTAAGCTCCCTTTCCATTTTCTCAGATAAGTCTCCTATTTCCCCATCCATTCTCCCACTGGACTCTATCCAATTTCAGAATGTCACTATTCGCAAGGCCAAGAAAACTGCCTTGGAATCTACTGGAAATGTGGTACAAGCTATCCCACTCTCTACCAGACTTGAGAATGCTTCCAGGCAATCTCATTATGTGTCATCTCCTTCATAGGTCCTTAGAGCAAGCACACCTGACGGTTCAGGTTCCCCATGAAAATTCTATCCATGAATATCCGTGGTTTTGGAGGGCTTCCCAAACAAAAATCCCTGGTATCACTGTTCTCTGAACTGTGTCTGGACATGACTCTTTTACAGGAAACTATGTGTCCTTTCTCTTAGTCTCTGTTACTTTTTTCAAAAACTAAGCCTGGGTGGGAATATTGTGCTCTTGATGCTGATGGCCTTTCTGGTGGCCTGCTTGCTGCCTAGAATCCTCTTCTGGTTCAGGTCAAAGCTTTCTCTTCTTTGGTTGGGATTATCCTCAAGGTCACTATAAAGGGTATTGAGGAGACCCTTTCCGTTATCAATTGCTACGGTCCTTATACTCAGCGTACTAACTTCTGGGATAACATTGTGGCAGATGGTTTGCTCTCCCTTCAGAACATTATTTTGGCTGGTGATCTAAATTTTACCATCTCTTCTTCCGAGGTATGGGGTAAACATGCTAGACCGGACCCTTTGTCTTCCTACTTCACCCAGCTTATTTCTAGCAACAATCTGATTGACCCCTCTTCTCATCTTCTTGGTCCTACTTGGAGAAATGGTAGGTATGGGGAGGCTAGCATTTGCAAAATATTGGACCGTTTCCTAATATCGGACTACCTCCTTCCATGTTTGGGTTGCTATAGAACATGGACCTCACCTTCGGCCATATCTGACCACTACCCTATCTGTCTGGAATGGGGGCCAAGCCTCACCTCTAGATGTTATCCCTTCAAGTTTAATAGAGGTTGGCTCTTGGAGGATGATTTTACCTCCTTGGTTACTGATTCTTGGTTGGCTCCTATTTCTTCGGGCTCTCTGAATCACATGGACTCTTTCTCGCATAAATTGGGTAGACTCAAGAGTAAGGTAAAAAGCTGGGAAAGGAGGAGGAAAAGAGAAATGAAACAAATGATCATTGAGATTAATGAGGAAATCTCTGATTTATTACTTTTGGACTCTGGTATTTTATCTGGTGAGAATTCTAAAAAACTCAAGATCCTCCATGATAGGCAGGAGAATTTTTGGGCACATGAGGTAACCACCCAAAGACTTAAGAGCAGAGTGTTGTGGATTAAGGAAGGGGATGCTAATACAAAAAAAAATCGTACTTTTGCTTCGACACGAAGAAATACAAATACTATATGGTCTTTGCAAGATAAGGAGGGTAACTTGGTGGCTGATGACCCTGCTCTTAAACGGTTGGGGGAACATCACTTTGGGGTGTTATTTCAGGATGATGACTCAACAAACCTTGAGGACCAGCTTAAAGTGATCAATATTTTTCCTACTTTGACTGTGGAGGAGGATGTGGATAGATTCTTAGATCCTATTACCTCTCAGGAAGTGGAAGCAGTACTCAAGGGTTTCAAAAAAGACAAAAGCCCTCGCCCAGATGGTTGGCCTGTTGAATTCTTTCTCACTTTTTTCAATCTTGTTGGGGAATAACTGGTTTTGGTTGCAGAACAAGCTTGTCTTGGGGGAAGAATCCCGGGCTCACTCAACTCTACCTTCCTTACCCTGATCCCCAAGCATGATAAGCCTTCTTCTTTTGCTGACTTTCAGCCCATCTCTTTATGCAACTTGGTCTACAAATTGATTTCTAAGATTGTTGCTAATCACCTGAAACCTCTCCTCAATAAGACTATATCTAGCCAACAATTTGGTTTCTTGAAGGATAGACAGATCATTGAACCTATTGGCATTACCTAAGAAGTACTTCACTCTATCAAGACCAAATGTGCAAATGTCTGGGTTTTAAAACTAGATCTGGTCAAAGCCTTTGATAGGGTGAATTGGACTTTCCTCAGATTATTGCTTATACAGATTGGCATACCACTGATTGGTGTGAACTGGATTATGGGGTGTGTATCCAGTGCTTGTTTTGTTGTTTTGGTAAATGGTTCTCCTTCTGATTTTTTCACTGCTTCGAGGGGTGTTAGACAGGGTTGTCCCCTTTCCCCTCTGTTATTCATTCTGATTATTGAAATCCTCGGTAGGATTATCCTGAATGCACACTTGGCGGGTCGTATCACCGGTTATCAGTATGCTCCTAATCTGTCAAACACACATATGTTATTTGTGGATGATGTCTTTGTTTTTGGTATTGGAACTGTTGGTGAATGGATGGATTTCAAAGTGGCCCTTGATTTGTTTTGTTCCGCTACTGGGATGGCAGTTAGTATTAAAAAATCTTCCTTTCTCTTTCAGAATGCGGAACCTGATATCAGAAGTCAAATTGTTGTGTTCCTCCCTTACAGCGTGGTACATATCAGCGAGGGTTTTAAATACCTGGGTTTTCGCTTAAAACCCTTGGGATATAGAGCTTCTGACTGGAACTGGTTGGTGGAAAGATTTGAAAATAGGATTAAGCATTGGTCCTTCAGATTACTTTCCCTAGGTGGCAGAGTTACTCTTATAAATGTTGTACTTTCAAGACTTGATGTGTTCAGGTTTGCGCTTGGTAGATGCCCTAAATCTATCCTGAAAATGTTGAGAAAAAACATTTTCATGTTCTTATGGGGATCTTCTGATGGACACAATAAGCTCCATCTTACTAGCTGGGAGTCGGTTTCGATACCTGTAGAGTATGGTGGTTGGAATATTAAACACTTGGAATGGTTTGGCATATCTCTGAGGCTGAAAAACTTGTGGTTGCTCCTAAATGGTAATGGTATCTGGAGTATGATCATTTCTCATAAATATTTAAAGCACAAACCTTGGGAGGTATGGATCCATGACCGTGAATTCAATGCTTCTAGAACATCTTACTTCTGGAATGGTTTTGTTAGAGTTTTGTATTGGATTACTGATCATCTGGGCTGGAAGGTAGGAAACAGTCAGAAGATTAGATTGGGTATTGATCCTATAGCCGGTATGAACTCGTCTTTTTTACTCTCCGAGGATCTCAAGGGTTATATTGCTAATTATGGGATTACATATCTTGCACAGGCTCAGAACTTGTATGGTCACCCGAGGGGATTTAATTGTTGGTACTCTGCGTCTGATCTAGAGCTGGGAGGAGAATGGGTTGAACATTGGTCCGCCTATGTCAAAGGTTTAGCTCACGGTGGCATAAGGATTGGGAATTTGGAGGACTCCTTCCTTTGGTTATATGATAAAAACTTGGGGAAGGTCTCTACTAAAAAAGCTTACGAGCTTATTGTTGCTGAACATATGCCCATTCTGACCGATAGCTTGTTGCCCCTGATCTGGGACTTCAATATTCCACTAAAAATCAAATGCTTCACTTGGATGGCTATTACTAAAAAGATTAATACTTGGGATAATCTTTGCAATAGGGGTTGGCCTGGCCCTAATATATGTTGCCTCTACAACTCTCATGCTGAAACAGTGGACCACCTTTTTGTTGGATGCGCCTTTGTCCTTGATGTTATACACTGCTTAAGACATATTTTTGATGTTCATCTAATCTGGTCTAATATTTCTCTGGTGGATAATCTCATTTGGAATCTTTGGAAGACCAGGAACTGTCTCATTTTCGAGAACATTATCCCAAATACTCTCAGACTCTGTCATAGAATCATGTTTGAGGTGGACTCTTATCTGGTTCGCCTAACAAACAGACCCAATGTTAGATTTATTGGTGATCCTCTTGAGTGTATTTTCTCGATGGTTTTTTTTTATGGTGCTGCTGCTAAGAAGATGGGGGGGCGAGGATGGAGCCTGTATTTGGATCAGTGAACATCACTATATCTGTATTAAGCTGGGTTGTTGTCACAGCACCAATACTAGGGCTGAACTGTTGGCTCTCTGGGCATCACTATACATTGCTAAAGACATTGGGTTACCATACCTTCATGTCTTTGGCGATTCCTCGGTGATTATAAAATGGGCTAAAAATGAATCCACTCTATCCTTGGTGAACCTAGATGCCTGGTTCTTTGCACACTAGGAATCTTATATTTAGGTTCACACATGTGGATTTCTGTCATGTCTATAGGGAACATAACAAGAGGCCAAATACACTATCCAAGGAGGGGCTTCTGATGACTGTGGGCAGGCTTACTCTCACATAAACTTGTGAAGAAAAAGTGTACCAAGAGGTCACACTTCAGAGTTTTTGAGAGCTATGCTCTGGTTCTTTGATGTTATTAGTCTCTTGACTCCTGCTGAGAGCTTACTAGTTGAGATGATTTATGTCTCTGGATTTTGTGAGTTTTAACCTACTCTGCTTGGATAGTGTCTCTGGGCTCTTCATATTTTCTCTAGGGACAGATATTGACAGATTCGATTACATAACATTTATGAGAGGACCATCACTTTATATGATGCCTAGATTTTGATAGTTTAACCTTAGATGACATGTATTGCTTGTATTTACTACTGTTTTTATGTTCTTTTTACTTAACCTAGCTTTTGTTTGGGTGGTTGTTTTTGTTGGCTTGTTGATGTAACAAATTCCTTTGATTCAATAGAATAACAAAGAATGCTTTTTTTGACTGAGAAAATAATTAAAAAAAAAAAAATCAACACTACATTGAATCCATATCCACGTAAAACCTCGTCCATTGTTTATTGGGATGTAAATCCTCGTTCAACCTCTCAAACATTGAATCCATATCCACATAAAACCTCATATATTGTTTATTGGATGTAAATCCTCGTTCAACTTCTCCGAGCCATTGCTAAAGACAACTTTTTAATTCTCTATATAATAGAGATTGTATCAAAATTTAATATTAGTTTTTTACTTTTTCCCTTTTATAAGTACCTTGTTTTTTAATTTATAATGAATTTTTATAGATAAAAGTAAGCATCGTATTTCAGCACTCGCTCTCATTACTAATTTATCTTCTTCAATAATATAATATAATATATATTTATTACTTAAATTTCATTCCACGCAATGTTGTAGATTTATGTAACTTTTTAATAATAATTTGATAAAGACATTATTTTAATTCGATTAAAATGGCATCATAGTCGTGATCAATCTAGCAACAAAGTAGAGTCCTTTTTAAACTTTAACTAGTGATAAGATGTATACTTATTTTTAAACTTAAGTGATAAGATGTATACTTACTTTAAACTTTAACACGTGATAAGATGTAGAATAATTTTTTTAATTAAACGACTAAATTAAATGAATAGACAATATTGTATTTGTGTACGTAAAATAACATCATAGATCATCAAAGTACTTTATTTCAGATTGGCTAAAACTACCCTATCATCGTTGGTAATGTCAACATTGTTGTGATTAACAAATCAATGGGAGTCGTGAGATATTTGGAAATTTTTGAACTTCCACGATTAAAATATATTTTATTTATGTAAATTATTCTATATATATAAAACATTATGCAACTTAAAGTTACTTTTTATTTATTTTATTTATATTTATAATAAAAAAATATAACTAATTAAGAATAAAAATAAAATATCTAATATTTTAATAATATATTTTACTTTCCAAATAACTATTTGTAAAATATTAAATATAGTGGTATTTTTTATATATTTTACTTTCATAATTATTAATTGTAAAATATAAAATGCGCTGGTATTTTTATATATTTTACTTTCAAAACAACTATTTGTAAAATATTAAATATAGTGGTATTTTTTTAACACTACAAAACAAAATATCTTTGTTATGTAATTTTCAGTGTATAAATAAAACATCTTTTTATGATCGGTTGAAAAGATATATTATCTTTGTCATAGTGAATGTTGAATATGATAATTATTCTTCTAAATTACATTTTTTTTAATTGTTTTATTTATTATTTTATCTACACTTATATAAGATTTTAGTTTCAAATTTTTTTATTATAATAAAGACTTATCTAATATTTTATCTTACAAAAGTATAGTAATTTAAAACTTTCATCCCTAACTTTTTGAACTTAGAAATAAAACTTTAACAAATTAAATAGTAATTAACTATTATTATTATCATCATAATTTAAAGTAGACAGTAGACAAATTTATTTTTATAATCAGTGGGTTGAAAAGATATATTATCTTTGTCATAGTAAGTGTTGAATATGATAATTATTCTCTTAAATTACATTTTTTAAAATTGTTCTATTTTTTATTTTATTTACACTTAAATAATATCTCAGTTTCAAATTTTTTTATTACACTAAAGACTTATCTAATCTTTCTATAATTTAAAACTCTCATCCCTAACTCTTTGAAACTTGGAAATAAAACTATAACAAATCAAATAGTAATTAACTATCGTTATTATCATCATAATTTAAAGTAGATAAATTTTTATTTTTATTTTTTTCAATAAAATTTTATTTGCTTTTGAATCACCAGTGTTTTTAGAAAGATATTAATACAATTTTTCAAAAAACATCGTTTTCATTTTTCAAATTACAATTTTTAATATTAAAATAAATTCGCCATCTTAAAATACTCGTCCCATATTCTAAAACTACAATTTCATTGATTTCCACCTAATTTCAACATGAAAAATTAAAAACAAAATACAAATACAAATCATCAATAATTTAAATTATAGTCTATTATTTAATCATTTATTTCCACCCAATTTTGACTTGAACATTTAGACTTAAAAAAAAAGAACAAATCGTCAATAGTTTAAATTATCATCAATAGTTGAAATTAGGACTTTATTTATTATCTTAACTATCCCAATTTAAAAATGGGAAAAAATATAACCAAAATATATGGTCAAAGTTTCCCTCAAACACCTACCAGAGTTTCAAAGCATGGTTTCACATTTTAACTTGTTCTTCTCGGTTTTAAAAAACACCTAACCTTTTGACTTAATCTGACCCCACTCTCTTTCCACTTTGGTAATAGGTAGAGTTTTGATTGATATTGACAGAAAGATGCCTTACTCGAGGCTGTGGTACTGTCACATCATAAACCTCCAAGAAAATGTGATTTTCAAGAAATGGAGGGATATATTTTAGCAATTGAAAATATAAAATGAGATACCAATATGGTCCCACCATGTTGTTTTTTAAAGATGAGCTGAGCTGAGCTGGTTACCACAGAACATAATAACAATGTTGACATACACTTCAATGTTCTCTACTGATTTCACATGGCTCTGATACTATTCAAATTCCAGTCCCTGTAAAGCTGGCAAATCATTACGACTTGATACTATTCAACTTCCACAATAATTACAATTCAGGCATTGATTCATCACCACCAATGAATTCTGCAGTGAATGCCCTCTTTAACTTCCCAACTTTCGATAGATTCTACCATTCAAACACACATTCGTCAAAACTGCTAAACAACCATAACACAGACTACATTCCGCTATATTTTCGCCTTTGCGACAATTCTAACTACCAAGCTTTTCTTACAAGCTTTTCTTACATTAATTTACACACTACCCACTGTGAACGCCATTGTGAACACAGTCACGAAAAGCAGCAGGGAAAGAGAGAATCCAGAAAAGGTTGCAACAGCGCCTGACTTGGACATATCAACAACTTTTACTTGATCAATCACAGGACCGCACAGAGAACTCTTATCTCTAATCCTTGTATTATAATATAAACTGTAGAATGCAATGCGGGTCCGTGCGGCCTTCGCTGTGAATGTCACATTATTAGGCTCGTATTTGCCGCTTACCGGAGGAGTATTGAAGTGGAAACTATCCGATTCATCTCCGGCAAAAGCCATGACCGCCATTGGTTCCTGGCAGCCATCGCCGGCCTCTCCCAACAGAAAACTCATCGTATATTTGCTCCCGGGATCTGTATCCACCATCTGCGAGATTATACCTTCTTTGCCAGAAAGAAGCTCGACGGCTCTCTTCCCCTCGGGAACGGTGTAGTGCGTCGAGTCAATATATCTCACCGCTTTGCTCGATTCCACGATCCATCCTGGCAAAGAGGATGTTGTCACGTCCAGATTTGTCGGCAGAAGAACGCCCAATGTCTCGTTCGCAAACATCCATGGCCCTTCTTCGAAATCGCCATTAACCACGGCATTGTCTGAAACATTATCAGAATCAAAATGAAATCCAACGAGAAGATTAGCTCAAAAGGTTAACTTAGAAGATTAGTTTAAAAGGTTAACTGAGTTGTTTTAAGAGGTTAATTCAATTGGTTGTAGATAATATAAAAAATCCAACGAGAAGATTAGTTTAAGAGGTTTATGGAATCAGTTGTTCAAAATTTCAAATACATTAATTTAAATAAAGATGGTTTAATAAAGAGCGTTAACAAACCAAATGCTATTGCCAAGGGCTTCAATAGAGTTTCAACAATTTCTAAGACCAGTCATTAAAGTTTCAACAATATCTAAGACCAGTTATCAAAACTGAGAAATTTAATCGGCTTAAGATTAATTATCAAGTTTAACAAAACATAAATGTATCACCAACATTTTTGTCCTTTTCTTATTATCATTAAGATTTAGTTAAATTTCTGTCCACCAGCATTCATTCCAATCTCCTTCGACTAACAAAGCTCACTTATTTTCAAAAAAAGATTAAAGCTCTACTAATTTGAGTGAAAAAAAAAAGCACTAAGATTTTAAGGCTACATTTAATTTTCAAGAAATGAAAACACATTTAAGATTTTGTTATTGAACTTGCTCAAAAGATTGGGTTAAACTTCTGTCCACCAGCATTCTTCCAATTTACTTTGGCTAATAAAGCTCACTTATTTTGAAATAAAAGAATTACAGCTCACTAATTTGAGTGGATTAAAACACTAAGAATTTAAGGCTACATTCAATTTTCAAGAAATGGAAACACATTTAAGATTTTGATATTGTACTTGCCTTTGAGCTTTTCAGGGGTCGAAATCTGTTTCAAAGCAATGGCGTCAAGAATAGGGCCGCAAGTAGGATCTTCTTCCAAACCCGGATTCTGGAAAATAACCTCGACATTATCAGATTGAGCCTGAAACGCCCAGGCATATGCATCCCAGCCAAAGATACTATACAAAGTCTGCAAATCTACATTCCTAGTCGCCGGAGGCACAGTGACATTGAGCGATTCCAGCTGCGCGCAGGTTCGAGCCGCGCTAAATGTAAGAGAATATGTAGATCCTTTTTGAAGATTTATCGGCTGGCTAATCTGAGCCTCATTGCCCAACCTTACAGCGTGCTTTCCTTCAGGAACGACAAGGTACATGCTGCCCTGCCTTTGCCCTTCATTTATAGATTCCACCACGCCTTCTATAGTCCAACCGGGCAACGAATCTACACCACTCGCGCCTCGCCATGACGATCGATTTTCACTCCCCGCCTTCTCAAAGTTTCCGTTAACGAGCAGACCTGAGATACACATTTATTCCATAAATTCAAACAGCAATGCTTAATCTTAAAGATTAATAACAAATCAACACATAAAATGTTCTTACCATCTTCTGCAGTAACGAAGATCGAGAGAATGCTTAGGCATATAATGACATCAAGAAAGCAAACATCAAACAAGAATTGAAGCTCTGAATTTTTAGCCATCAGTATTTTTGCTTCTTGAAATCTTTAACTCACTGTCCACAGTCTAGTATGCCCTAAATTTCAGCATTAGCTTGACAGATTGAACATTTGGCACAATCGCAGCTCCGTATCCAATTCTACTCAATGGGGAGAGCTCATTCCTTTATAGCAATGCGGGTGCTGTGTAGTGTAACCCTAACATTTACTGTCTTACCGAATTCCACGGTGAGGATTTTAAAATATTTAGGTATGGTAAGTCTGGGCACTTCGGGCAAGCAATCATATCGTCCTGGAGCCGGCCGAGCATCTCATGTAACGGCAGTAATTGCGGAGGCGATGATGGCGATAAAGAATCGACGTGGGTCCTGCAAAAATAAAAGTTTTTCTTTTTTTCGTAAAGAGGAATCGTCAGTGGGGTATTGTCGTGCCATGCGCCGCGTTATGATTGTGACACGGTCCGTAGCTCCATTATATGATATTTGAAAGTTCAATGGAAAATTATTCCGGTTTTATCAATTAACTCGGATTTTCAAACCCTGTTTCAATGTTTGCCCGCCCAAGTGGGCCATGAACAACGCGTTTTGTGGAAAATATCGGGCACACAACGCGTTTTCTGGAAAATGTCATCTATGTATTGGTTGTTTTTTGTTTACGTATGAGAAAATCAAAGAATATGTTATTAAAGTTGAAGTATATATTATAATTTTATTTGTAGTACCATTGAGCTGTGCAAAATTAGGGTAGATATTTATATTTTATATTTTTAGTTACATAGTAGAATCCAATAAAAACTTTTCAGTGTAAATGTATAAATCTAAACGTGTTAGTAACTCAAAAATTGTGTTTCTCTTTTGACTCCTATGCTCTATTTCAAAATTTGTGTTTCTCTTTGACTCCTATGCTCTATTTCAAGGAACTAGTATTGGGTATTCTATGTCATGAACTAGGTTTGGAAAAGGGCCATAAGGAAGGAACCATGATCACTAAAATAAGTGTTTTTGAGTTTATTGTTGTTTTTAGGAGCAAAAAATATTTTATATGCAACAGAGGCGGCTGCACTGTGGGCCTTTGGATCTCAACCTGTTTGAAATCCAACAGCCCACAATGCAGCCACCACAGCATATTGGAAAAAAGGTTCTTATGCAAAATGGGGACCCTCCGATTGTAAACAATGTGGGGTAAGCATGTTTTCAACAATGATTTAATGTTGGGCGAGGGAGCCTTTGCACTCCCTCATGCCTAAGTCCCTTCATCTCCTGCGCAATTGCATGTCTCGTAAATTCTTTTATGGCACAATTAAGCTAGTTTGTTGGTCTATGTGGGATTAAATAGTCAATGATATGTTTTGGGTTGTTTTCTACAATCGAGAACATGTAGATGGTGGTGGTTGGTTTTTGGTTTAGTTGAATTTGGGAGGTTTCTTCTTTAATAGAGTTAAGGCTATGAACATTGGTTCTCTTGTGTCTATGGTTTTTTTTTCCTCGGAAAAAAGACGCATTTCATTATAGATTATAACAAAATACAATGTATAGGGGCTATTTGATAGCCATATCTAGTCTTTTTCTTACAGACATTACAAGTCTTGCATAAGAGTTGTTGTTGTTTGCACAAGAGTTTATCTAGAAAATTATATAAAAACAAACTATGAAGTACATATAATCTTTAAGAGAAAACTTCAAACATAAAATAGTGGCTCTGTAAATAGCCAATTCATTGAGTGATGTTCATTGCCAAATGTAATCAGTGGGCAACCAAAAATGGGAGGCCCTTATCCTCCCTAGAGACCTCGGGTGCCTATGGTATTTCCATCTGTTTGGTATTTGGAAACTTAGTCTTCCTTTCAGTTTGGTATTTATTATGTTGTGAGTGATCGATTTGGGAGTTTTATTAACTTGAAACAAAGGTTCTCTCAGTATTAGTTGCTTTCCTTTAGGATTTTCTTATGTTGAAAGTGGTATATGCCTTGGGGTTTTGAAACTCGGAAAAAACATTCAAGAGTTCAAGCCTCCTTGCGTGGTCTCTTGTTATGGCTAATAAATGTTTGTGTTTTTTTTGCTATTGGTATATTTTGGTAAATTTATAATAGTTATTAATTTTAAACAAAATTTCGTCCAATTTAAAAGCAAAAATTTAATAATAAAAAAAGACATAGAAGCTATTTACAAATTAAATTACTCTAAATGTATTATTTGAAAGGTTAAATATTAATAAAATTCCTTTTACTTATCATAATTCACTAGTTAATCACCATTCACGACATCCATCACACATTGTTATCTAAAATGGGCGATGACTTATGGTCTCAAGAAAAGCCACAACACCTAAAAATGATGATAAGTGGCTAGAAACTTTCACTCCTGCTAGATACATCTAGCTCATATCCCTTTTACAACAAAATTCTACAATAAATTTTAAGTTTAACTTTCACTCTTACTAATGTTTTTAAAATGACCAAGATAAAAAATAATTTTAAGTCTTACTTCATAACTAAAATATGGTTTAATTTATTTAATATTGAGAAGAAAGCCAATATAAGTTGTGGTCATGGTTAAGGCTACATACAAGATGTAATTTAAACTTTTTATAAATTTATTACTAGTATAAAGTTTTGATTAATTCTGCCACAAATATAAGATATTGAGATTATCCAATTACATCTATGAACCGATCCGAAGAAGAATTAGATTCCCAAATTCCTTCGAAAAAATCAAAATTGTATAAACAACTCCATTCTATCATCACCATGAATGCCATTTAATGAACCATTTAAATATACATTTATTATCTTCCATCTATATATTAATGAGATGGAATCCACCATCTTTTATTTGAACATTTATAATCAGACAACTACATATGGCTTGCCAAGATAATTCTAGCTAAACACAATTATTATAATTAAACACATACACATGGCTTACCAAAACAATTATAACTATTAAACACATACATATTGCTTACGAAGATAATTAGGTGAATGCAATTATTGGACCGTATACACATTACTTTTGCTTCGGAGATAAAGCAAGCTAAGTGAAAAGGCCACGTACTTGGGGTTCAAAGTCTCTTTAAACCATTGAACAAAGCAAAGCTTTGTTAGCGAAAAGGCTACACAAATCGAATTGAAGGTGGATCTTATATATAAAGAAAATGTATTAGATATTTATTGGTAATGATTTTTTTGGTTTATTAGAAAAAATGTGGATCTCTAATTATATAATAATAACCACATTGTGCATAGTCTTAATGGCTAACTTATCTAGTTGGGTTTTAGTTGGGTTTTAGTTGACAACTTTTTTCCAAGTCAAAGGTTAGGGGTTCAATTTATGAGTTCGTTAGGGTTAGGCTTTTTGTGTCAAGGTAGCCAAGTCCTCGGGGTATTTAGTGTCACACGGCAAGGCCCCTTCGGGTGGGGCCCCTAGTATTCTCCACTTAAAAAAAAATCGCATTGTATATAGATTTTCAACCTTATAGAAACATATGTCCAAAAACTTATCTACATCTCGAAACTTCAAAAAAAACAGAGTAGGTGTGAGGTAACAAAACTATAGACCCATAAATTGATTCTTCCTTGGAAATCCACCTTTCATTACAAATTTAAAGCCTATAATTTTCAGCGAAAAAATGTTAGCTGGTCTCTCGAACCGCATAGGGTAAATAACAACCAAAACACCTCGTTTTTACCAAAATCTTGCCTAAAAATGGCAATTTTTGCATTTATGCAATTTCAGCAATCACTAGTACGCATTCTAAACTGATAGTCGGGTTTTGGAACTACCCAAATCATCGAAATTGCGATTTGAGCAATGGAAACTACTTTTTTAGAAACTATTCCTCTACCATATTCCAACAAACAAGGGGCGTTTTGGTTGTTCCGTATACTATTCTCTCTCAAACTATATATGTGTGTGTGTGTGAAATCTAGAAAATGTATTGATATATTCTATCAATCCATTAATGGATTATGTATAAAAAAACTAGCAAAACATTAAAACCATATCGTTGTTCACTATTTTTCATCCATGATGGGGTCCATGATCCAGCTCATCCATTGTATCTCTATCCATCTCCCACCTTCTCCATGTGCCTGGTCCAAGAAGTAAACCTTCTTTGGAGAGTTGATCAACATAGACATTCATTTATAGGTAGATATGATTAAAAGTAATCTCCTCAAAAGCACCGACCAACTGTATAATTTCATCATAAAGTGGCCTCATGTGGATATTAATGGGGGGTCTCCTTTGCTTAAAACAACCCACCACTAACTTTGAGTCTCCAAATACCTGAAATTTTGTATGCCTTTCTGAGCAGCTACTCTTAAAGTGATCTTTAAGGACATCATTTACACCTTGTTGTTTGTACTTAGTCCCACAACAGCCTTGTACTTGGTCCATCTAGTTTCATTTTGATCATTCAACCCTCTAGCCTCTCCCAAAGGTGCATTACCCTATGATGCACCATCGAAATAGCACCATCCACCACTTCTATCAATAACTTCTTCATGTATCCTTCCAATTTTTAGCTCCCCTGAAGGTTGCATAAAAGGATTCAAGATCACCATACCATTTGTTGCACATATCCTAAATGGTATATAGATATATTTTTTTAAATCCATGTTCCCCGAATGAGGANGGGGGGGGGGGGGGGGGGGGGGGGGGGGGGGGGGTGATTTGAAGTTAGGTGGATCTTGTAGAATGAATATGGATTTTCAATATATAAACTAATATGAAAATATAGAGACAATATATTGACAGAACCATATTATTAATCACCACTTTAAAATTAATGTTTATGTTGGTAAATATTTTGTTATAAGTAATGTCTTATATCTTAGATTCAGGTGGATGTCTAATTCTATCATCATATTATATATCTAATCCTATGCAATGGGCTTTATCGTCTTTGCTTTCCTTGGAAAAAAACCGATGTATGTTTTATTATATATAAACCACTTTTTGCATAGATTTGTGGATCTTACATTATGAAAGTCCATACAAGATAAACACATAATGAGTATCCATCCTAAAAAACACCAGAGGCAAAACATACCCCCAGAAAAAACAATAAATTGTGTGATTGCCCCTCTTCTACAAAGAGGAGCTGGGCAAAAAATAAGGCCAAAATAAACAAAAACTTTATTTTAAATCATCCTCAGATAGATACTATCCATAAAGAGATAGTGACCACGTAGAAATACAAAAATCTATCCCAGATAAAGAGCTAATACATGTGTAATCTCATATTCGTAATCCTTATCCCATTTGTGCTAGTGTCCCACTTCCGCCTAGATACCAAACTTTGAAAGAGAGTCTACATGTGAGTTCCTTTCCCTATATATATGTGCAAAATCAACATTTTGTAGAAGATTCCTCAACCAAAGTATCTCATCATATATAGGGAGAAGAATGATATTTTTAGGAGGATGCCTCTCCTTGAACTAGTAAATGACATGTTTGGAGTCACCAAAAAACCTATAGATTATGCACACCCAACTAAATAGCTAAAAGCAAAGATAGCTTGAGGGCCATAAGTTCTGCTTTGTTATTGATACTTGGGTCAATACCTACGCCGATTTTATAATAAAGGTGATCATTTATGTACAATATGCCACTTGCTCCCCGCAAAGGAGGAGTCCCATGAGAAGCACCATAAAAATAGAGCCAAGGATAAGTTCTATCAATAACTTCAATATTAGTTCTTCTAACTTTGATGGTCTTATCCACTTGAGGAAAGTGTCTTAGAATATCCAGACCTTTGGTTGCATAAACTGATGGAGGTATAAAAGTGTCCTAAAAAATGGTCAAGTTCCTGGTAAGCCAAACACCCCATAAATAAATGATAGGCAATGCCATATAGTTCCTATAAGTCGGAATAGTATACCAAGATTATAAGGCTTATTCCAAACAGTTACCTATCCAAATGAATGGAAGACCACATACCTATGAGGAATGTTCCCACATCATAGAAATATAAGAGCAAGTAAAGAATAAATGTTTAATACCCTCATTACCTACTTTACAAAGGGGACATCTTCCAAGGCCATACCAATAATTCTGAAGTAGAAGATCCCATACTCATATTTTGTTGGATAGAGCAAGCCACGGGAAAATATTGCACTTGAGAGGACATTTGAACTACTAAGTGGCTTTGTGCCACCAATGAGGATCTCGAAAATCCCCCTCTTCTCTTATTACCAAGAAACCAATACTAGGGATGTAAGAACCTCCAAATTGGTTCCTATACCAAACAAGTACATCCTCGGGATCACTAAGTCTGATATGACTGGATTTGAGGGCATTTGTGTATCTTTCACATGCAATTTTGTCCTCATCAACCACTAGACCAATAACTTCTGCACTTAACCAATTCTGAGATAAATTATTGTTGATAGGATCAATGATACGAGCTACAAAGATAATCCCCTAATCTCTCAAATCCTTCACTGGGTCCAAAGGAAAATTGTTTTCCCTGACACAACCAATCCAGGGGTCATGACCAATTCTTACCTTCCTACCATCGTCAATTTTCCATTGCAGCCAATCTCCTATGACCTCAAAGGGCACGAGCAAGGATCTCCACATAGTAGAAACATTTATAAAATATATTTCTTTAGTCATGAACCATTCTTCAATAGACATAGGAGCTATGTACTTGTTTGAAATAACCTTTACCCACATGCCTTCCCCTCTTAAAATTCTCCACACACCTTTAGCAACTAAGGCCTTAGAAAAAAAAGGTGTTCTTTAAACACCATCCACCCAACTCCTTGGTCTATCCAATCAGGAGAAAAATCCTCCTTACTCCCCCTTCCATATAAAATTATAGAAGATTTTCCTAATTTGTTCCAAGTTCCAATAGGTACATATGCCATGGAGATTCGATAAACTGGAACAAATTATAAAACAAATTTGACTAAAACCATTCTACCCCCTTTGCTTAGCCATTTATTATACCATAAGAATAATATTTCTCAATATTGGCAATAAGTCAGCCCCAGTCCCTCCTTTGCTAGTCATTAGGCTTGAGAATAAATCTTAGGCACCTGATCCCATTCTTAATATTTATCAAACGGAAGGAAAGTTGGCCACAAATCGATTCAAAGTCTTCATGTTCAAAATTCATAAGGAAATAGAAGGTTTCATGATATTATAATACATACTAGATGCTTTGGAAAAGATATTCAACTTACCCTGTAGAATATGTACTTCTCGCTTGGACCCATTTGAGAAGAGTAGAATATCATCAACCAAAAACAAATGAGTAACATGTATGGTGCCTTCGACAGCTATGCATTTAAAAGATCCTCTTTGTTTTGCTTGAAGGATTAGACTACTCAACCATTATACAACCAAGATGAAGAGGAGAGGTGCCAAAGGACATCCATGTCTAAGGCCTCTACCAAGTCTGAAGAAAGGACTAGCATATTCATTTATTAAAACAACAAAAGAAACAGAGGTGACACATGACATTATCAAGTTAGCAAACTGCAGCTCAAAACGCACCTAAAGCAACATCGATCTTAAGAAAAGCCAATTTAAACTATCATATGGCTTTGATAGGTCCACCTTAACAATCATAGATGGTATATGCTTCACCTTTACTGAATGGAGAACCTCTTGAGGTATGCCAATAGCATCATGGATTTGTATCCCTAATAAGAAAGAAAATTGTTCATGTGGATATGATTTTTGCAATCAATTTATAAACACAATTGCACAGTGATACAACTATGTAATCCTCCATAGAATAATCTGTCTGATTTTGGAATAAGAGTGATGAAAGTATCATTGAATATTGCATGGATTCTTCCATTCAACATAGTCTTCTTCAAATAAATCCATAAAAGTTGATAAAAACTCCACGCGCCAACCACCTGGTCCTGGGATTTTCTCCTTATGCAAACCCTTTATAGTAGCCTTCAATTCCCCAAGAGAAATATGACCCGTGAGAGATTTATTATGTTCTTAGTTAAAAAAATGTTGGATATTGTGCAGTAACTCTCAACATTTGTGCAACAGATGCTCTTTCATCTTCATGGAACAAAGTATTGAAGTGGTTAACACCCAACATTGCTAGATCCTTATTACCAGTGATATCCTCCATGTTCGTGTTCTCTAATTGCCAGATGGAATTAGTATTTTTCCTATGATTCACAAGATTATGAAAAAACTTGGAATTATCATCACCACTTTTCAACCAAATTGCTTTGTTTTTTAGTCTCCATTGAGTCTGATTCTCCCACAAAAATTCTTTTTTTGAGTTTCCAATTCCAATATCTGCCTTTTTTGTTCAATAGTCCTATAGCCCTCCAAGTTTGAAGACAAAAAATATTCCAAGGTGTTGCAGCTGCATCAATTTCCCAAATTTTAAAATTTTGGACCCTCCTTTTAAATCTTGTATTGTTTGGATTTGTTTTGGATTGATAAACTATGTTGTCTTCTGCTACGAATTTGGATCACGAGGTTGAATTGGGGTTAATTGTTTGCCATTTTTGGGAGTTTGAATGACTATCTTTGGTTGAACTTGAACTTGAAATTTTGTTTTTCGCTGCCGGAAGTCTTTTGGACAGTAAATCAGGGTCGTAGTTCTCTATGCAGCCGCCGTGGCGGAAGCTAAATGCTGAATGTTCCAACGGTTAGCTCTTTTCTTTTTCGATGCTGAGGTTTTTGACGTTGCGATATTTTTGCTTTTCGCTCTCGAAACGGTTTATAACTTTAAATCGGAAGCCATAGTCAATGTGACTACCGCCATTGCGGTTGTACAGTGCGCTTTCTCTCTTACGGTTAGTTGGTTCATATGCCGACGCAGTACCGATTAGGCCTCCGAGCTTCCGATCGCCAATACTCTCAGTTGGTCGTGGAGCCTGTAGTATTTTCGTCACCTGCCGTTACGGTTCCTCATTGAACTAGTCGTCCGATACTGTAGTGGTTCCGGGTTCTGCTGCTGCAGTTAGTGTTTTATTGCGCCGACGATTTGTTTTGCCACGGACCCCTGATACCATGTGTCACCCGCCGTTGCAGCTCCTTAGCAGGCTAATCGCCCGATCCTTAGTTTTCTGTTCACCGATGAAAGTTTTGTTTGGACTATTGCTTAGGATTTTTCCCGTCGGTAAGGGTTTTTCCCGCCTTTCTCATGAGCTTTCACTCTATTTTTTTATGGCGGTTAATCTGTCTTTCTCCATGCTTTCATCAGAAGTTGTCGATTTGGTCCAGATGCGGCCGGGATTAGGATAAGGAGTTTGTTTTTTGGATTTGCAGTTTTAAGTTTGAACAGTGGACTTAGCTGAGTTCAAGATACGAAAGTGCAGGATTTTCTCTGCATTATCATTTTTCTCTTCATGCATTAATATTTTTAACAATTCACTTTATAAGATGTATGTTTTAATACAGTTTGAGTTACTTTGTCAAAGGCTAAGTGATCTAAGAACTGGTTGTTCATGACAGGATGATAGCTGCTGCAAAGAAGATATGTCTAGAAGACTAAGCAGAAAAAATGAGGCAGCAGGGAAGGAAGAGAAAGAAAATGAAGAAACGGAGAAGAAGGAATTAAGGGTTTGAGATCTTAGACAGATCGATAGTAGCAAAGGTCCAGGCTTGGGAAGATTTCGTCAGTTACCAAGCTAGTCCTTTTTCCATAAAAGTGTTTTTAAAGCTTAAATTTGAAATGTAACGTTTGTATGAATCATGAGCACTCACAAAAGACAAAATTGTGAGATTAAACGGTTGGGGGAGCCCAAGGGTCACCGAGGGGCAGTCCAAGAGTTTGGCCTATAGTATAAGTATAGGAAAGTTAGATAGAATGAGCACTTTTTCCCAGTTATATTTGTGAAGACATATTGTAAGAAGAACTATTTCCTTTTGCAATAGATAATTACAATTTGCCTGTTGGAGAAAGCTTGGTGGAATGTTCAAATGTTGTGCTATGGATTTGTTGAAGAGGAACTATTTCGTTTTCAGCTTTGTGTCCATTAATTGTGAGATCGTTCTAACTCTTTAAACCTATGTTTTTGTATGAATGTTCTCTGGTTTATTTTATGAAAATTTCCACTATGAGTAATGAATGTTGTTCATAAACAATTGGCTATCTGGTTGTTCAAATATCTTTAAATGTTCATGTGTTTTGAAAGAAGTATCAACTATCTGTGATTTTTCATAATGCATGTACAAAATACATTACTCATTAATAAATGATAATCTTTCTCCCTAGGGATAGGTTAGGTAGTTAGTTTTAATTTCTTGTTGTGTGTGATTGAGATGCGAGAGAGTCTGAGATGAGAGGTAAGAACCTGTGCATCACATTGTGACCGCTCCTCGTATTCTCTATAAATCTGCATTTTAGATAGGCACTTGCATGTCATACTTAAAACTAAAAACACAAAAATATACACGGTGGACCGGGCCGCAACCGGTAAAACTTTTTATTTGTGTTACTTGACCTACGATAGCCAGACCACAAACCGAACGGGGCTAGTTGGGAACGTTGACTAGGGAGAATCCCTTGTTGTTGTTGCCTGCAAATTTCCAGGCCTCAACACAAGGTTGCTTCAATAGTACATAAGGCATTCTACTTTGACTTTCTTCTTTTTGTTGCCCATGCAATAGACTCGAGTTTGATGCTCTTGAGATTGAATCAGAATCGAATAGCAGTCAATTCCCTTCTACTATCATCAAAAGGAACCCATAGATATTTATTCATCTTAATAAATCCCTCATCCTCTAGCCATATATAACAAGATGTGAAACGACTAGGAGGCTTTGTAGATACCATAACAACCTCCATAAATATAGGGAACTGATCAAAGGCCCCCCACCCATTATCACTCATTGTTAAATACTAAAGTCCCCTTGAAGAAGACCCTTATTCACCAAGAACCTATCAAGTCTTTTAGATACACTTTCCTCTCCAGATCTCATATTTCGCAAGGTTGGTCAGATTTTTTAGGGAAGGATGTCAAAAAAAGATGCTTCATCCAACTTCCTAATAAAGTAATCAATGAGAGGATCATTCTGGGAATTATTTCCCCAAATTTCTACTTCCCCTAGAGTGAAATTGGCGTCCCCCCAATAATAACCATGTCTTGATGAAGAAAATCAAGCTGGAAAAACTTATCCCATAATAAATCCCTGTGTTGATAAGGTCCATAAACATTAACAAAATTGATTGCTTTCCCAAACTCCCTAAAAAAGAGAGAGGCTCCCAAACCTGAAGACACATCCCAGCTATAAGTACACATAAAATCCTTTGAAACCAATCCAATAATAACCCCTCCAAACCTGCCATGGGAATCCAAACAAAGAAAATCCCATCATGGCAAAAGAGATCGTAAGACATGCAAACTGATATCTCCACATGCAATAATTTCTTGTAAAATAAGAACATCAGGTTTAAGTAAATCAACCAGTCTTTTGAGGCCTAACTTCTTTGCGGGCAATCCCTTCCCTCAACAATCATATGATAAAACTAACATTGATGAACCAAGTTGGGATGACTTGCTCTAAGAATCCCATAGATGGTTTTTTGTCGTCCTACACTTACATCCCTATAGGCTTGGTATCTTGTTGATGCTAAAGCCGATATGGGACCCCTCAATCTAGGAACAAACATGGGAGTTTGATATATACCATGGCCTCCGCTAATCATGCTACCCTTTAAGAGCCCTTTCTGAGGCCTTAGAAAGTACCTAAACCCCCCAGGAGTAGAGACAGTATCTAGAGAATATTCTTTGACAGGGTGCCTGACAAGTGGAGGCATATGATCATGCTTAACACTCACAGAGGGGGAGACATATGGATGGAGATATGAGGTCTTAAAAGAGACCATAGTCAAGGATACCTTCACCTTCAAAAAAGCCTCGTCCTTCCGAGAAAAAGAATCCTCATGAAGGGGGATATCATAATCAATTGGGCTCAAGAGGACATAAGGTAAGGATGAAAGGGATATATTATACTTCCTCTCATTAACCGGAAAACAACAAGTGGATAAAGGAGAGTCTACACCAGCTAGGTTAATATCTAGAAAAAAAGGTAAAATCCCCATAAACTTCCTTATCTGATAACCGCGATAAAGAAGATTACAGAGGGGCTAAAGATAAATGGTTGAGGGCAGTCAGAAAAGGAGGCGTTAGAACTCCATAACTTGACACCAAACCCTCATACCAAGTAGAGAAAGAGCAGGAGAAAGGGATCCCAGAGGGAAAGTTAAAACAAGGAAAGAGGAAGACAAACCATCCTTCATGGCTATGGCTCCAAGAAAACCAAAATCACCCGCATGGGAACCACCCTTCAATGAAAGAGAACTATGACCCCTAGCCATCTAAGATTAGCCAACAACCTTAGATCAATCATTTGGGCATAATAAAGAACCATGATCAACAAACATTATTGTTGAGTTACTAGATAAAAAGGATGAAGGATAGGATTCCTTATGCATATGTTTTAGTGTAAATGAAGCCCCTAAATTCGAGTTGATAGCAACACAGTTCTCATATGCAACTCTGACCAAAACAACACTGAAGTCGGATTGATTAGGAAGCACATGGTTAGAAGAGTCACAACAAGCTAATGATTCCTAGAAATCCTCTGCCTCCACCAATGAATCCCCAATAAAAGTATGTTTCAATGAACTAGAAAATTGTACACGAGGGGATTGTGATACAATAAGACTATTGTCCACCTCAAAACCCTTAGGGGTAACCATCTGGGTAGGTGTTTTCCTTTTAGACTGCCACGGAAAAAACTTTTGGTAGGGTTTTCTTGACTGATGCATAAACGAGAGGTGACAATCCCTCATAAGGTGGCCATGTGCATGACAATGGCGACAATGGAATGGGATTCCAACATAATCAAGAACTTGGACATAGGAAGAATTTCCTTTTGAGATGGTTAAATCTGCATATAACCCATCCTAGAGATCTATATCAACCATAATACATCTAATGGCCATATTACCTGAATCTAGAGAAGTGAAATCCGCATTAATGTAAACACCCAAAGACTCACTAATGCTTTTGAAGGCCACAAGGTTCCAAATTTCAATTGACAATCCCAACAGTTTCACCAAGAGATGCCACAAAAACACCTTTTTCATTCATGGCATTGAAAAATGGAGTCCACTTCTTCATCATAAATGGAGCATAACCCCAAGTCCAGGTCCTAGTTAAGAGAGACATGACGTCCTTAGGAGAGTCAACAAAAATACCCTCCCATCCTTTAGCTAGGGATATGATGCATGGGCAGTAGCCCATAGTTTCTTCCTAAGATTCCAAAGCCCATTCCGTAAAGTGAGTGAGGCTCATGTTCTTGCATACAAAATGGTCCACCACCACCTTATCTGCCATAGTGAGAATCTCTTTCATGTCAACGTCCCAACCTAGTGCCAAATTACTCTACGAAGACTTCTTGCAGATACATTTCAGTTTCTTTGCCAACGAATGCATTCCGTGAAACCACCTCAAACTATAAGAGGGAGACACTCACAACGTCCCCAGTCAAGATACTATGATCTTCAAGCCCAAACTACATACCATATCTAAGGCATATGATGGCTCTATCTGTCATTAAGGGTCGACAACATATGAAACCCTAAAACATTCCTTAGGAGGATTTTCCAGCAAAAACAAAGCCTTTTCCTTACCCTCTGGAGCTTCCTTATGAATATGTGACTCATCCCAGGGAAAAAAGGAAGGCACAAATTGTTGCTTCCCTAGGGAAGAGGCCATGTAGCCCTGGGATCTAACAACGCTTAAAAAAAACAGGAAAAGACATACTGAGCATAGAAAGGAACGTTAAACCACTTAATGACAAGACCCTAAAAACCTGCGTGATGGGATCATAAAATCAAGGATAAGACAGTGAAATGATATGAAGAGAGACCACTAGAAACAAATACGTCCAATCATATTGTACCTGAAGCTGAAAAGACATGCGTTTAGGTAAGAAGAAACAACAAAAAACAAAGGGCTTTATCATCTTATATATCGAGCCTCTCTAATGAGATTTATTAGTGAATTAGGTGGATGGCTAGTTCTAATCCTTTCATATATCCACTTCTCAACAATAGGTAAGATACTTATTATTACTTGCAAAAATTGTAATTTTTTTTTTTAAATTGGAGTGGGCTTAATGATGAAGATTAGGTATTTTTTACAATGGGTGAGATACTTATTACCACTTGTAATTTAAAAAAATGAAGTGGGCTTGATGATTAAGAGCATGTATTTTCTCTTCAAAGATGAATGCCCAAAATGCACACCTTAATATGAATCAATGTTGTAGAATAAACTAAGAGAAAGATACTTATTACCACTTGCACTAATTGTAATTTTTATTTTAAAAATCTCAATAAGTTTGATGATTAAAAACATGTGTTTCCTTTTAAAAGATAACCACATAAATTGCACATATTAATATGAATCAAAATATTTAGTCTATTCTAAAAAAATACTATTATTTTCCTAGTTAACAAAAAAAAAAGATGAGAAAAAACACCATAAATTATAGTGCATTAAACAATTTTACACATCATTAAAGATGAGCAAGAAAAAACATAAATTATGCTCCATTAAATTTTTTTACACATTATTCAATATAAAATTAATCTTTTTTACACATTATTAAATACTACATGGAATCTTTTTTCATCTTTTAACTTTTAAAAATAAAAATAAAATACTCAATTTTTTTTAATGAAATCTATACCACATCAATCGATTATATTTGCAATAATTTATTATATTTTAAATAAAAAATAATATTTAACATCATATTACGATCAAACTTTCGAAAATAAAATATTAATTTTCACGTCAGTGATGTTTGATTCATGATCCATGATAATATTACTTTGCCGAAAGAAGACAATAATAAACACTTCCGAATAGTGTTACTTAAAAAAATCTTTGTGCGATATATAAATGATTAAATATTAGTTGTAATAATAAATAATTATTTTACTAATTGAACATCAGTGGTATAAATGATTAAATATTAGTTGTAATAATATATAATTATTTTACTAATTGAACATCAGTGGTCATATTTAGTTTGATGTTTTACTCGTAAACTAGGTGGATATATATCATGAATTGGACATTCTTTTCTTTGTTATGGCTTTGATGGAGACGAAGAACCTCCTTGTTAGTGTTATATTTTCTCATTTGTTTTAGTTTTCATTCGATGATAGAAAGTTTTTGGTATTTTAAAATGGATGAAAAAAAATATTTTAGTTTTCAGTAGATAAGAATTTCTGAACAATTATTTGTATTTAAAAGGAAAAAAATATGTTTTTTTTAAAATTGTAATTAAGGTTTTGTAAGTTTATAAAAAAAAGGATATTAGGATTTTTTTTTTTAAATGGATTTGAAAGGTTACTTTGATGCTTTTTTCTAATTTTAAAAATAGATCTTTCTAGTATGAACAAGACCTACATGGTGGCATGTTTATGTGCTTTTATCCAACATGTTTATGTGCTTTTGAAGTATGCATGAGAAATGGGTAGCTGAATAATAAATTTTAGATTAGTGATAAGACCAAGATCAATTTTATTAAGGGTGGAGATATTCTTGTTCGCTTCCTTGTTGGCCAATGCCATAAAGAAGGCCTTAGTGGGTATGCCTAAATTTTAAACCAGTGTAACCCTACTTCATTACTCGGAGCGAAGTGTCTCTAGCTCGATGCGCCTCATCCAACTTGACTAGATGGTGTAAATTTGTTTATGTGAATATCTTATCCTCATCATATGGAGTCCATTGTAATTCCTGCATGACTTCCTCTTGTTCAACATGGATTACTTTGTTACTATTGCGATACTTTTTAGTTATGATACAAACAAATAAACCTACAACTTCAAGACGGGAAACATTCATTGTTTATCTAGTTCATGACATATGCATCGTTTGAGATACACCTTAAATCATTAACTAGATTAAACGATAGCTTGAGGGGTTGTCCATGTTATTGTCATGCACCATTTAACCTCCATTAGAATAAAACAAATGAAGTATTTTCCAATATTAAGGATTGCCATGCCAATGGGAAATTATTTCTCTCTTTTTGGAAGTTCATCCAAGAGTCTCGACATAATCTTAATGGTCATTCTTATTGTGATTGTAAATCCCATATTAACCCATAAGAGAAAAAATAACTTATTTCTCCCTATATGGAAGTTGCACAAGCAATGCCTCTAATTTTTCATCTAAGATTTCTACCATATTAGAATGTTGACAAATTATCATCAAAAAATAATTAAGCACTTGATTTTCATACCAACAAAAGTTTTATCTTTCCTTTAGACCATTAGATGAATACATGTTTTTTTTGTGCCTAAGAGATGACCATTCAAGTTGATAAAAACCCATAAAAACCCATACTAGGTTTTTGTTTAGTCCATTTCCCACATAAATATTATTTTGAACAAGTTGGGAGAGAAAAACATAGAGACACAACCTACTCCCTGATAATGATTATAAAAAGGAATGCATGGCACCTAGCCATATTATAAAGAAGGTAGTAGTCAATGTGGCCCTAGGATCTGACAACCCTAATAAAATAACACTAAGAAAAACATAGGAAAAGACAGACTAAGCATAGAAAGGAGCGTTAAACCACTTAACGCCAAGACCCTAAAAACCTGCGTGATGGGGTCATAAAATCATGGATAAGACAGTAAACGCATATGAAGAAACCACTAGAAACAAATACGACTAACCATACTGTACCCGAAGATGAAAAGATACCCGGTTACCTCAGAAGAAACAACAAAAAACAAAAGGGCTTTATCATTTTATATATCAAGCTTCTGTAATGGGCTTTGTTAGTGGATTAGGTGGATGGCTAGTTCTAATTGTTTCATATATCGTCGTCTCAACAATGGGTAAGATACTTATTATTACTTGTAATAATTGTAATTTAAAAAAAAATTTGGGGTGGGCTTAATGATGAAGAATATGTATTTTTTACAATGGGTGAGATACTGTTTTTTGACAAGAACGGATATAGATTATATTAAGAAACCAATGGTATGACCACTGTGAAAGAGTCTACAAAATTTCAAATCTGTTGTATGAAAACATATTCAAGAAGGCACATGAAACACTTAACTAGCTACTAGAGAATGGATTGACTAAGAGCTGTTGAGTCTGATATGCAACCATTATACATCATAAATAGAAATAACATGACTATTACAAAATTCAAAAACCTTGAGGTAGAGAAGAGCCGAAGTTACTTCCTGTGATGACCTTGGTTATGAGATGACGACTCCATAGGTGTAGCACCGGAGACCTTCTCCATTGCAATCCTTAAAACCTGCAACTCTAACTTTTCAAAGTGAATTTCCAATTCTACCAACATCGCCAGCACTTCCCGTTCAGATTGTGAGAGGGATTCAACAAATTCCTACCAAGTTTGAGTTAAGTCTCTGTCCACAAGTTCTAATCGTTGTCCACCTTCTTCATCCAATCGTAGTAGGGTACGCTTATGAGCCCTCAATTTCTTGCAATTATCCCTAAGCTCGGCTTCAAATGACGGAGGAGGATCGACAGGAGTGATCGACTCTCAGTTGGAGGCCATGAGGACGAAAATCCTTCTAAACCAGAGAACAACAGATGGGCTACCTTTCTGAAACCAACAACCAGACTGTAATCCATAGTGCTAAGAATTCTAATTGTAGATCCAACACCTTTAAAATCCTCCTCAGTACCCATATTTCCCAAAATCCAAGCATAATTCATCACACGATCCGCATGGAGAAGAAAGGAGGGCGAAGGACGCCGGTACAGGGCCAAACTGCAGACAAACTTACGTGAGAAGCCTTTGGTTGACATCGAGGATTTATGTTATGTACTGACGGCACTAAAGACGAGGTTAACATGCCTCTTGCCACGAGCCTGCACGTCGCAGACCAACTTGCCACAAGCCAACATGTGGGCAGCCATTAAGGGTGACCGCCACATAGCTAGGCCACGTAATAAGCCCTTCGAATCCACACTGACTGTCCTATGGGATTGGCACAGTAGATAGAACCCCATTTAGGCTGAGAAGCCCTTTGCTCAAGGGGGTTGCGGCCTTTGCAGCCAAGTCTGCTACTTCATTTAGATTTCTTAAGACGTGAAAAAAGTCTATCTTGTTGAAGGCTTTAGATAGTCTCTGGATTCTCTTAATTAATTGTTGTAGCTTCATCTGAGCAGACAGAGAAATTGTCACTAGGGCTTGAATGATTAGTTCGAAGTCCCCAATCAGAACAATTTCAAAGATGCCATGAGCACGAGCTTGACAGAGGCCTTGCCACAGGGCTAAAACTTCGTCTATGTTGTTTGTATCTTCTTCGAGTCCCCAAGAATATAACCATTCTTGTAATCCATTGGGATCAAAGAGAACCCCTCCCCCTCCTGTCGCCCCTACAACGGGTGAGATACTTATTACCATTTGTAGTAATTGTAATTTAAAAAAATTGAAGTGGGCTTGATGATTAAGAACGTGTATTTTCTCTTAAAAGATGACTACCCAAAATACACAGATTAATGTAAATCAATATCATAAGATAAACCAAAAAGACCATAATTATTACCTCTTAGAGTAATTGTAATTTCTATTTTAAAAATCTAAATGAATTTGATGATTAAAAATATGTATTTCTTTTTAAAAGATAACCACCCAAATTACACATATTAATATGAACCAAAATGTTTAGTTTATTCTTTAAATAAAATACTATTATCTTTTCTCATTTAAAAAAAGAGATGAGCAAGAAAAAAAACATAAATTACACTGCATTAATTTTTTTTACACATCGTTAAGAAAAAACATAAATTATACTCCATTAAAAATTTTCCACATTAAATATAAAGTTAATTTTAATATTGGATGGAATAATTTTTGAACTTTTAAAAATAAAATACTCATTTTTAATGAAATCTATACCACATCAATCGATTATATTTGCAATAATTTATTATATTTTAAATAAAAAATAATATTTAACATCATATTACGATCAAACTTTAGAAAATAAAATTAAGTTTCACGTCAGTGATGTTTGATTCATGATCCATGATAATATTACTTTGCCAAAAGAAGACAATAATAAACACTTCCTAATTTTTTCCAAAGATCTAATAAACACTTCCTAATGTTGTTCAGATAGGCTCAAAATAAAATCTTTGTAGGATATATAAATGATTAAATATTAGTTGTAATAATAAATAATTATTTTACTAATTGAAAATCATGGTTATATTTAGTTTGACGTTTTACTCGTAAAACTGGTTGGTTGGATATATATCATGAGTTAGATTTTTATTTTTTAATGGTGACAAAGAACTTTTTTTTGGTATTGTTATATTTTCTCATTTGTTATTATGTTTATGACAGGAAAAAAAAAATATCATGAGTTAGATTTTTTTATTTTTTTTAATGGTGACAAAGAACTTTTTTTTGGTATTGTTATATTTTCTCATTTGTTTATGACAGGAAATATTTGTTATTATGTTTATGATATATGAATTGGTTAGGTCAATTAATTCTAGAGACATATTTAAATTTTTTAGTTTTCAAATGTTTTTAATTTGATTAATTTTTATTTTTTGAATTATTTAAATATTGATTTAACTTAATTTTTATTGGTCTTAAATTTGCTTGGGTCTTTGTGCCCCAAGACGTAGCGGCATGATGGCGTAAGCAATAGTAATGGCCTAAACAATAGCACTCGCATGTAGGCCTGGAATTTGACGTTCCACATAAAAAAAAATTCATTTTTACACTTATTTGACATGTAAATTTTTTATAAACATGTCAACATTGACACGTAAAAAAATATTTAAAACGTCAATTTGACGTTTATGAATTTAGATCACCCGTCAAAATTTTTAATACCTATGTTAACTACGGAAACTTAGCTAACGGTCATTGGCATTGTGCTCAGTCAACTCCTGGACTGCTCTTAATTTCTAGTTAATCCATGAACACATAAAGGTTAGACTTCTCTATTTTAGTGTAGGTGTATTGTATTGTATTTATTTATATTTTGTGTTTCTAATTATATTATGAGTCTTGCTTTCAAATTTTTCCAAGAAAAGTCTCTAAAATTTTCTCCTTTAAAATTTTATAATTTACCTAGTTAGTAAATTTATGTATAAATATTTTATTCAGATTTATATATAATGTAAAAAATATATATTTTATTCACACTTATATATAATATTAAAAATAAATTGACACTTAGCAAAATTGGTTACCTTGAAACCATCATTAAAAATTTATTGACAGGCATAAGAAAATTGAATTTCCAGGCCTGCTGGCATGTATTGGAAAATGGTTTTCATTTATTTTTTTGGGAAGAGAATTCCTTATCCCAGGCCCAGGATACACTTCAAATCACAGCATGTCAACTGCCACACGGCCATTGTAAAGCAATGCCCAGCCATTCTATGCCCGAGTCCGTACACTAGGGAGTAACAGATAGATGAAGTACTTATTATAACCATTATTATAACCAGTTCTCCTGTTTGTCCCACACAATCTACATTTTCTTTTCCACTGGCATCTTACACAATGTACATTTTGTTTTTAGCTTTCTTGGTTGCTTGCTTTTCACCTACAGACTTAGAAGGACGAGAAATACCAGTTGCTCTTTACATGCAGACTAAGAAGATAGAATTGTCCAGAGAGATCGCTAGACAGAGATTTTGGATATATAACTATAGGAGTTTATTTTCTACAGTGGATATTCATTGTTTTTGCAGTAGAGCGTTGGTATATTTCATTAGCACAAGTGATCCATGGATCAGACTGCATCATTTTATTCCATTCTGAAATACGCAGTGCTTACAGAAAGCTTGCAATGGTGAGCAGAAAATATTGGTTCTTTGTAATTCGTGTGAGGTTATATTGTTGATTAATATACTACATGCACTGATTTTGTTAATCTCTCTTGAGTTCTAGAAATGGCATCCTGATAAATGGTCAACCGATCCTTCTTCATCAGAAAGCGCCAAGCTCAGATTCGAGCAGATTCAAGAGGCCTATGCAGGTATTCTGAAAGATCATGTACAGTTCTATGACTGGCATTTATATAAATCTGTTACAAGCTGTGATGGCTGAATTATGATTAGTGTGTTTGCACTTCTCTTTGATGAGACAAAAAGAGCACTATATGATGCAGGCATGTATGACCCGTCAGAAGATATAAATGTAAGTTAGTCACTGTGTCTCTGCTGGTTTATAACATGATTTCGTTTGATTAACCTGATATTTAATATTTATTTTATTTTATATAAAGTTTGTTGAATTTCTTATGTTTTTTATAACATGATTTTTAAATGTTTTTATTTTATTTTTTTAATATTATTTTTATTTTAATTTTTGTTTTTAAAATTTTTATATTTATATTTTAAAAAAATTTATTAATTTTTTTAAATTTAAAGTAAATTTTATAAACAATTTTTTTTTCAAAAAGAATTTTTAATAAAATTTATTTTTAATTTAAAGAGTAATTTTGACTTTTTCACTGTACTAGTGTTGGCTTTAAAGGTAGTTAGTTTTAAAAAGAATTGTAATTTAACACTTTCAAAAAAATAAAATAAAGGTAACACCACCTTTATATATAGAGTAAAAAAACCAAAAAAAACAACTTATAAAAACTTACAAGTATTTAGAGTTTTAGTTAAGTTATATAATATGTTCCTTTCGCTGATAAGAAAGCCACACCACAAGGTATTACATTGTATATGTTTGGTGACTGAGTATGATACTCGTGGTTGAGAAGGTATATATGAATTAGTAAATAATAATAATATAGATTAGTTAAATATACATATAAAAAATAAATATATATTTTATATATTTATAAAAAATAGAAATTATATATATAAATATTATAAAAAATAAAATTTAAATTAAAAAAAAAAATATTGTAAATATAATATGTAAATAAAAATAAGTAATATAGTTAGTTTTTTAATATTTCATTTGTATTTAGATATTTTAATTTCAGATATATTTATGATAAATGTGAAAAGATGAAAAGTTTTTTTTTACTTTCTTTTTGTAAAGGATGAAAAAACTATATCACAAAATATTTTATATTTATTAATATTCATAATGACTTTTATGTAATTTTGACTTTATATATCATTTAACATTTCCTATATGATATTTTTGATAACGTGTTCACCGAATTCCTCCGAGTAGAAAACAATGGAACAAACTTCACTTTTGGAGGATTCTGGAAGCTGCGATTGAAACTCTGAACTATTCCGTCCATTACATCCCACTTTGAAATGGAATTACTTAGCCTAGCTATGATAATGATCTTCCACAAATTCTATACAAGCTATATTATTATATAGTGGCTGGGCTTATTAGCGTTTGCCGGTCACTTAATTTGTGACTGTTCTAGTTGGTAAATTTTGAAATAAAATGAATTACATTGATTAATTATATTAATAAAATTTTATTAAATCGTTTCATAATTAATTTTATTAAATAGTTTCATCTAAATTATGAAGGCTGTCGGCACGGTGATGAGGCTCTCTGCGATAGCTTCCTAGTGTTTTTTAGAGTTTGAAGGTATATTTCTTTGAAGAACTAGGTGGTATATTTCTTTAAAGATTTCATTAATGAATTGTTAGGTTGTTTATTTTTTTTTTTGTTAAATGAATGCTAAATTCTTCCACATAATTCCATTTCATGCTTAAAAAAAAAATGTGATCTATATTTTTCTCGAGCGTGACATCAATTGGTTTAGATAATTCAGATCCAGGGTGACACTTAGCCCAACGTTGGAATCTCAAAGACCCTTTCATCATGGAAAACATAGTATGGATTTTTTTTAATATATTAGTTATGTATAGATGTTTTTATTTGAGATTTGGAGTGAACTACTATTTATGTTTTTTCATTTACGGATGAGAAATATATTTGAGTTATAATTTCTTTTTCAATATTTTATTTTTGTTTACTACATAGCAAAAACACATTTTCATTTGTGCTTCATACTAGTCAACCCATTTGAATTCCATAAGGTATTTATCCTATCCAATTCATTTGGATTCCTTTTTTTATTACTTACAATAATATCAAATAATGTTTATGGATAGTTTTATATGAAAGGAATAACAACAATATTACTAAATTGAGGAACTCAATGTAATAAAAATTTGTCCATTGGAGAATCAACAAATCTTTTATGATTTTCAATGATTAAGAATAAATTGTAAAGAAAGATGATTTCAATGGGACAAAAGCTCACTCTTAACACATATTTATTAAGGTTTGACATATTATAATATTTATGATCTCATGTTAATTACATTGTAAGCTAGCAACAAATATTTCTTTATAATTAAAGTTAAATGCAAATGTTTTTTTTCCATACTATGGTATGTTTTACCTCAGTCTCTCAACAACAACTAAACGACTTTGATAGTAACATAAGGATAAATATATATGATATTGGAAACTATGGTAAGTAATTATACATGATATTGAAAACTATCATGATACATGGTATATGGTATAACTAACAATCTAAAATTAAAATGTCATGAACTATTCTATTTACTCTATAATTTTGACACGTGATTTTCTTTCACATGTAAGTGACTATCATCTGAAGAGTTCATAATGAAAATATTAAGTATTGAAGTATATGAAAAATGAAATGAATATATATATATATATATATAGTCAAAATGATTGAAATGTATGCATTTATATCTCTACTCTTTTACCAAAACAACAATTAAAACTTTTGTATTCAATTGCATCAATTGTCAATAGCTACATGCAAATATCTCCTCCCCATTGCAAGTAGCAATGTCGGGGACATTGCCACCACGTGGTTCTTGTTGGATATATAGTATTTGGTAAGATGTATTAATTTCATTGTATTGAAAATAAAATGTTTATTAGATATAGTTAAATTTTTGTGTATATACTTTGAATTTTTTATAAAATAATTATTGATGTTTTTATTGGTTGACGGGGATGGTGTCATTTTAGGAATTTGTTACCCACCTCCAACAACGAGCTGATGTAAGGTTCCTGTCATTGTAATTAATTGCTCTGGCGGTGGGGTTATTATTATTATTATTATTATTATGTAATGGATATATCATTAACTTTGTATTAGCATTTCCTCTCATCTTTACTTCAGAAGTCACCATTGCAGAAGTCGAAAGTACTCTTAAAAGTTTTAAAAAGGACAAAAGTCCTGGTCCTTATGGGTGGACTGTTGAGTTTTTTCTTTGGTTCTTTGACTTACTGGGCAAGGATCTTCTTGATGCTATGGAGCACTCCATAAGGGAGGGCAAGGTTCATTCTCCCCTAAACTCTACTTTCATCACTCTTATACCCAAGGTAGAGAAGCCCTCCTCTTTTGCTGACTTTAGACCCATATCCCTCTACAACCTGGTTTACAAACTCATTGCTAAAATTGATGCCACTCGTTTGAAGCCCTTCCTAGATAGCTCTCTTTCTTGTGAACATTTTGAGTTTCTCAAATCTCGAAGTATTTTGGACCCAGTGGGAATCACACAGGAGATACTCCATATTATAAAATCTAAAAAGTATTGAAGCTATTGTTCTCAAACTTGATCTTATTAAAGCCTTCGATAGAGTGAACTGGACATTTGTGAGACTAATCTTGTTGCAAATTGGCATCCCTCTCACTGGTGTAAAATGGATTATGGGTTGCTTAGCCTCCACAAACTTTACTTTCCTTATAAATGGAACTCCTACCAGTTTCTTCTTTGCTTATAGAGGCATTCGAGAGGGATGTCCCCTCTCTCCTCTACCATTCCTCCCGGTGATTGAGGGAATCAGCCTCATAATAAAGGACTCTCACGTCCTGGGGAGAATCAAAGGTTTGAGGATTAATGCTCATATTGCAGTCACACACTTGTTATTTGTGGATGACGTTATTCTTCTTGGCATCGGGTCTTTATGTGAATGGCAGGATTATTATGACTCGTTGAAACTCTCTTGTCGAGCCTCTGGTGTGTGTATCAATCTGGAGAAATCATCATTCCTCTTCAATGAGACTGACGAGTTGATCATGGATAGCATCTCTGCTCTGTTTCCTTACAAAATACAACACATCGACGAAGGATTCAAGTATCTGAGCTATCGTCTAAGGCCTACAAACTATGGAACGAAGGACTGGATATGACTAGTCAAAAGGTTTGAAAAAAAAATTAGTCTTTGGTCCTACAGACTTCTGACCTTGGGGGGTAGACTCACACTTAGAAAGGTTGTACTTACAGGTTTGCCTGTTTATTGGTTTGCTCTTGCGAAAATTACAAAGACTATTCTGAATCATTTAAGGAAATGTATCTTCTCTTTTCCGTGGGGTAGTTGTGAGGGCCGGTCCAAATGCATTTGGTAGACTCGAAGACCTTATTGTTGTCTGTGGAGTATGGCGGTTGGGACATTAAAAACCTTGAGTGGTTTGGAACCTCTCTCGGGCTTAAAATTTTTTGGACTGTCATCAACATCAATGGTTTATGGAGCCAAATTATCAAAGCTAAATATCTTAAAAAGCCGACATTGGAGGATTGGCTGCACAAACATTGTTACTATGTTCGGGGGACCTCTTACTTCTAGAATAGTTTCGTTTGTTCCCTCTCCTGGATTAACAGAGAACTCGTTTGGAAAGTGGGAAATGGTGTCCATATCAGGCTGGGAGTGGACTCGATTGCAAGACTCAACTCCTCTTACCTGCTCTCTGAAGACTTCAGACTATTCCTCGAAGATGTCAGTATTCACACCCTGAGGGATGCTTTTTTTGAGAATCAAGCTGACCTAAGACTCTCTTGTTGGCTATCCTCGGAGGCTTTGAATTTGGGTGGCAGGTGGAACAAGGAATGGGATGAATATATTGACGGTCTCACACATGGTGGAATCACCCTCAAAGACTCCTTTGATTCTCTATGTTGGTTACATAACCGAAAGACTGGAGATGTTTCAGCAGCTTTGTCTTACGATTTGATTGTATCTTCTCATGCTTCTCTCTCCAGAAACAAAGTTTTGCTGACAATTTGGAAACTCGATATCCCTTTAAAAATAAAATGTTTCCTATGGCTTCTTCTGAAGAATCATATAAACTCTTGGGACTCTCTCCGTAGGAAAGGTTGGTTTGGACCAAGCCATTGTTGTCTTTGTTTTAGTGCAGAACATACCATCAACCATACTTTTTTAACTTGTTTCTTTGTGAAAAGTTTGCTACATCAGCTCAAGTGCTCTCATTACTTGGATATCTTATGGCCGTACTCTTCGATCCTGGAAAATATTGAGGCTTGGTACATGAATCCTTCAGCCTCCTCACATTTGCCTCTTTTTCTTTTGTGGAACATCTGGATATCCCGCAATTGTATTCTCTTCGAAGACAGAAGGGTGGGGACTGTCCCTACCTGTCTCAGGATTTCAGAACTTTTATCTCTGTTTCCATACATCAGGAAAAAATCAAATTTGAGATTGGTTGTACTGCTTCCTGTCCTCCATTACCCTCATGGTTTCTTTGATGGAGCCTCTCAGAACTCTATTGGTGGTGCGGGTATTATCTTGGTTATCAGTAATCAACACTCCTTTTGCTTGAAATTGGGTTGTGGAGAAAGTACAAACACTAGAGCAGAGCTGCTTGCTCTTTGGACTTTGCTTTTTTTCGCTGTAGATATTGGCATTCCTTCTCTTTCCATCTATGGGGACTCCTTTGCTATTATAAATTGGGAAAATGACAATGCCACTCTGTCTATTTTTTATTTAGATGGATGGGGTGAAACAATAAAGTCCCTCGAATCCTTTTTTCACTCTTTGGAGTTTCAACATTTCTACCGGGAACACAACCAAAAAGTTAACTGTCTATCCAAAGAAGCACTCATTTTGGCCATTGGCCACTTGTCCTACTCTGATTTTTTCGATGGACATATTATTGGGGGAGGTGAGACTCAAGGTTTTTGAGAGTCTCACGTATGCATTACTTTTATCATTGTTTTCTAGATACTTTGCTATTTGGCACATATGATTTTTCTGACTTCAGACTCCATGGATGAAGTGCAGTATATTATGTTTAGTCGACTCCCCGAGTGCTTCCGAGGATCCCTAGCATGCTTGATGATATTGTGTTCTCGATAGACTGCTTGTCACTCTTCTTAGTGAAAGTGGGTTCAAGGGCTACCATACCCATTTCTACTCTGATTTCTTTATGCATGTCTTGTATCCTAGCCTAATGATACTAAAGGATCTGTTAGTCCTCTATGTTGATATAAACATTACCCTTTGATTCATTTTTGAATATCAAGGTCAAGTATTTTTTCGTCTTGAAAAAAAAACTTTGTATTAGTCATATTTTTGACCAAAAAATTATTAATATGTTCTAATGTTAAATATGATGACATATTAAATTTATATTTTTAAAACATATTTATAGCAAGTCAGATCGGCTATACAATAAGCATCTTATTATCCCTATATACATAATTAACTTTATAAACAAGATAAAAATAAATATTTTTATTACACTCTTTACTCATGTACTGTTAAATCTAGGCACCTGTATCACTTCCATTGATTGAGATATGCTTTTTTTTATAACAGAAACTATAAAAGGATTGATATTAAACAGGCTGTGCGCAACGATACATTACAAAAAACTGCAACTAAATGGATCTTGTTGGTCTGAAAGAGAAAAGACAAAACAAGACCAAGGAATTGACCAAAATAAGCTGAACAGAGTTCTTACATATCTGATAAAGACAGAGGTAGTATATACCCGAATAAATTGCTGATTAAGAAGTAAACAAAAAAACATAAGCTAGATTTTTTACTCATTAAGGGTTGCCTGGATATCCCAGAGGTTGCATGAGCGATTCCTCCTCCATGTGCTGAGCTTCCCCTGGAGGGTTTTTGTTTGCTTGACTTCCTTGAACCAGACGCTGAAGGTCCTCCTGAATACGATCCACTTTGCCCATGATTTCCTTTAAATTCATCTCGGTGTCATCAATCCTGGCATCATGGTTGCTAATCTGATAGGATGTGTAGCCAACCACATCAACAAGATTTTTAATTTCTTTAGCTATCTCTCTACTGTCCATGATTCCAATAGCCACCATTTCATAAAGACGCCTTAGGTTTGCCTTCATATCTGTAAGGCCTACATTTTCTCCTGCACGGTCCATTCTTTCGTGACTAGAAATGGGGTTAGCTAGATTAAGGCTAGAAAAACTGCTGATTAAAGCCCTATCAGAACTTGAGAGTTCGTGGGCCTTCCCAAAGCGAATAAAACTAAAACTGGAAGGCAAATTACCTAACGCTGAGATGAGAGTAATAATTTCCTACTGTAGAATTTCACACTATTGTGTGCTATTACAAGAGAGAGTTCCCAATTCTCCTTCCGTCCACCCAGAACAATTACACCCAAAAATTAGAGTGTTAGATTCAGAGGGAGAATGCCCAAATGTGAAAATACTAGGCTCAGAGCCTGAAATTGAACGCCACAACGGACCAATAGCTAGCGAAGGGCAAATGTAGTTTAAGAACGCAGCAAGAGCTAGTCTTTTCTTGATGAAGGCCTTGATTAGAGGCAAGGATTCCCAAGGGATCCCCTAAGCATAGCCTTCATCGACGCCTGTGATTACTGCGAGCAAAGTTTTCCCCGGAAAGATTGCAGAGAATTGAGAAATATTTGGGCTAACATAAGGAGTGAGGGGGGGAAGGAAACTTCGGGAAGGAGCCATTGCACAGAGAGTGATGAGACTGGGAGCGTGCGAACTGAATGAGATTTTACTCCAGAGGGGATGGTTCATTAAGGCGGGTAGGAACGAGAAGGATCTAGAGGTGAGTGGAGACCATGCGTCGCCGAGGCAGGGTGCATGCAAAGGACAATAGTCTATAACCATTAATTCAATGGGGAGTGATATGGGGTGGGTTAGATGAGGGGAATAAAACATTAAAAACATTAGGGTATGGGTTTATTGCTTGGATCTAAGCCATTGAGGCAAAAATGACCTTGGGGTAAGGAGGCCCCAATGTTGGCCAAGGCGTCTGCAGAGGCATTATTTGCTCGAAGAATATGATATAACTCATAATTGTCTAAAGGGAGACTAGTGATTATGTCGTACAACCTTCTGCACTTGATTGAACCTGTGGGGTAGTCATTGATCATTTTGTATATGACTTGCCTTGAGTCACCAAATATCGCTATCCTGGGGGAATCTATGGAGTCCAAAAGTTCTAGCCCCTGCAAGAGAGCCATCCACTCTGCTTCATTGTTCATCTTGTGACCCAAACCCCAAGCAAAAGTTTTTTCAGTTTGTCCTCCGAGATCCAATAGGATCCCCCCCGCACCTGCCACCCCTATTGAGATATGCTTTTTTATGCTACTGTCTACATGTATAAAATTAAATATTTTAAAAATAAAAAATTAATAATAATAGAAATTTAAAATAATTAAACAAATTTTTGAAGAAAAAAAAGGTAAAGTAATTGCAATGTGGAGACCATCGACATGTATTGTATTTTTATTTGTTACACACACTTTTGTAAAGTGAGAATATATAATTCATTATATTAATATGATGATGTTTTTTTTAAAATTATTTTTAATTTGATCATTTTGTAAAAAATTATATAAAATTAGTAACAACGGTTCATCGTTGAATAATGTTTTGAAAAATATTTTTTAGTAATTATTATTCAGTAAGAATAGATAATTCATTACATTGATAATGTGATGTTTTTTATTTTATTTTTTAATTAATTTTTATTTGATAATTTTATACAACATTTTATTAAATTAGTAACAATATGACTTATGATTAGAGAATGTTTTGAAAATCATTATCCATTTAAGTTTAACAATAGTTTTTAACTAAAATTTATTAATAAATAATTAATTATGGTGATTTGTGAATGTTTCTCCTAAAAAATTTTGACATAAAAAAAATTGATCTTAAAAGCAAGTGACTGATTTTCCTTTTACTTGGTCTTATTCAAGAAACAACTCATTTCCTTTTTACGTGGTTTCATTCAAGAATGTTATGTTTTGAAGTTTTGAAAATCTATATTCACAAAAAATAGTAACACTTTTTTAAATTATTTTTTCTTAATAAATGATTAACTATGGTGATTTAATAATGTTTTTTTCAATTTTTTTAAGAATATAAATAAAATTGATTTTAAAATCAAACTACTCATTTCTTTTTTAAATTGTCTCAAAACCTAGTTACTCATTTCTCCATTTTAAAAATAAAACCAAAATTAGTATCTGTGAATTATCATCATATAAAAATTAGTACTTGCAGCACATAATAACCCAAAATTGATTAAAACACAACACATCTACAGATTATTTTTTAAACATCCGTTTACAAATTTTACAACGGCGTTTACTAGATCCTAATTTTCTAATGATGGAGTTAGCCTCCTTATTCTACACTACATAACGATCATACACACAAGTCATAAAACAATGACCTTGCACATGTACACACAAGTTAGAAAACAAAGACCTTCCACTTGAGATAGATTATGCTACCTCGAATTGAACTCACTGGGAAACGTTGGGAATGCCCCATTGACAAAAAACATCATGTAATATCTAGTAAGTGCTTCCACAACGTTCGGAGGTGTTGTCACTGTTAATGAGTAATCGTTGCTAACGTTGGGAAGGAGGGTTGTTGTGGAAGCTGTGAGAATGAGCAATCTCTGGTTCATGGAAGAACACGAATGCTTGGGTATGCTTACATGAGTTTCTCTCAACTCTTTCTTTGAACTGGACGATGGTCATACAGGACCTATCCCTTATGCTAAGGGTATTTCTCTAACTATTGGAATGATTAACTTGGTAGGTCTTTCTCCGAACTGGATGATGGTCATAAAGGACCCATACCATATACTAAGTGCATTTCTCTAACTATTAAAGTGATTAACTTGATATAATATAATACCACATAAAGTTAAATATATTTTAATTAAATTTTACAATGTAGACTTTTGGAGTTCGAATATCATAGTCATGAATGAATAGTTCTATATTAATATACAACTTGATATGATCGTGCTTCTTAATTAGTATGTACAGAGAATTATTAATTATTACCATTAATCGTACTTCCATTAAACAATGTGCTACTGTTAACCATACTTCCAAGTATCCACAAAAGCATAAATGTAGTTATTTGTGAATAATTTAGTCATTAAGTTTGTGATAGTGTAGACATTACGTCCAAATCCTTAGTTAATGCTTTCCATGAGCAATTACAACTATTGGAAAAGCAAGGCATTGATTGAAAAATCAACGAGTGCATAGTAAATATACTATTTGATGTTGACAAGTTTATCTATTTTCATTTTAGTTGTCCCTACTGTTACCAAATGAAATGACAGGTATAGTCGTCGGTAAGCATATGCAAGACAAGTGACCACTGTCACCTTAGTCACTTGTCCCCAACTACTTCGAAAGTCAAAACCTCCTAGGGGAGAGCCTATTTTGATCCTGTAAATACACTTGAACACCAAAAGATACCTCTCTCTGATGTTATTAAAGGCCGGTGCCTAATGGTATGTGGGAGTTGGGATTATGTATACTAACAAGGTATTTTCTTAAATGCGGCATTCATCCAAGTATATTAAATCAACCAAATCTAAACATGCATTTGTTAGCATCATAAATTCACTACCGATGTGTCACCCGCTAAACCAATTTCATCTACGATAGTGTTGTATTACCATGAGCAAAACTTAAGTGCAACAATAAGTATTATTCTCATGGGAGATATGTTTCATAAGTAATGATAAAGGAAAATGTGTACTATAGTTCCCAGCTTAAACGAAACAATGTATATCAGTGTGTTAAAGGGAGCATAATGCAGTAACAAATGATGTATGACGAGAGTAGTATCAATTCACGCAATATATGCCAGCGGTCAGTGCAGTTACGACAGTCATTCACACGAACCGAACAACAAATTTTGCAGCAACGATAATGAATCAGTCATAACATTACCTTAAACCATAGCAGCATTAGTAGTAGAAGTCCTTAGTCACAAAAATAAAGTTGTGTGAATTAACTAAATATACGTTGACTAGCAAGGACGGAAGGTGCCAAATGTGTACAGTATGTTTATGTGCTTTTTACCCAGCAGGTATTTTAGAAACAAGTATTTTTGAAGTATGCATGAGAAAGGAGCAGCTGAATATTAAATTTTAGATTAGTGATAAGACCAAGATCAATTTTATTAAGAGTAGAGATATTCTTGTTAGCTTCCTAGTTGGCCAAAGCCATAAAGAAGGTCTTAGTGGGTATGACTAATTTTTAAACACTGTAACCCTACTTCAATACTTGGAGCGAAGTGCCTCTAGCTTGATGCACCTTATCCAACTTGACTAGATGGAGTAGACTTGTTTATGTGAATATCTTATCCTCATCATATGGGGTCCATTGTAATTCCTGCATGACTTCCTCCTGTTCAACATGGATTTCTACCATATTAGAATGTTGACAAATTATTAACCAAAAAGAATCAAGCACTTGATTTTCATACGAATGAATGAAAGTTTTATCTTTCCTTTAGATCATTAGATGAATAAATGTTTTTTTTTGTACCTAAGAGATGACCATTGAGGTTGATGAAAACCCATACTAGGTTTTTGTTTAGTCCATGTCCCACCACGGGGGCATCACCGATGAAACAATATGATATCACGTTCGTTCATATTGGGGGCTTAAAAATGGTCAAAAAAGAAAAAAATATATTGGGCATATATTTGGGGTAAAAAGGGTTTTTTTTATTTTAATAAACAATATCCAATATTTTGAGGGTTTGTTTATCCCAAACAAACCCTCAGACCTAAATTCTCGGTGTGGGTCGGTGTGGGTGTATCTGCGTCGTGGTCTGCGTTTTATATTTGCAGATTGATATTGATTTAGTGGGGTGCGATGGCTTCATCTCATCCACCATTTTTGTTATCAGAAGTTCCAACTGATTCTAGGCCTCCCAATGACATTGCCATCCGCTGCCTGGAGAAGCTCAGCACCGGGACCCACGCCATAGCCTCAGATGTTTTTAGTGCATGGAGATCTGCCCTAGATCACTGTCGTGCCTTCACGTCTGAGAAGATATGCCTGCATTATCCTCCAACGCTACCTGGTGGACCTGGTACAAAGGAAAGGGAAGCCCATAGAAGATCCCTTTCTCTTACCCCATGTGACCGAGGGCTTGTCGAAGTCCACTAAAGACATGGTCTCTAGGGGCTTATTAGCAGAGCAGCTCGACGGCTACGCTAATTTGATCCTCCACTTGAGCATTCATCCTTCAAGAGCTTCAGCTATTACTCCCCGATGGCAGCCATTAAGTGTAAGCTTTTCTTCTTGCTCGAGTGCACAGAGTTTGCGTATGATGTAACCCTAATGCTCAACTATGTCCCAAGATTCACGGAGGGGGTTCAATCTCGCCCATCAAAGTTTCCAAACAGGTTATCAGGATTTTCTTCCGCTTGGATGTTATCTGTAAAGGATTGATATGAATCTGAAGACACCGCATGTTTCTTACTACCTCCTGTTTCTGTTGCTTGTTTTTGGGGTAATGTGTCTACTTTGACACATTCCTCATTTCCTTTAACTGACTTCTTCTCATTATCAAAGCATTTAGTATACAAATTTTCATCTGCAGAAATATTGTATGCATCATCTTGTCTAGTCACACCAATTTCCATTAGCTCCACTAAAGCAGTTGTAGCCTCTACAACAGATGTAGACATAGCTTCCTGAGCCTGGTGACATCATTTAGAGGGAGGCAGGGCAACTTCATCACTCTGTAGGCTACTTTAGTTTCAAGACTGTTAGAAATTAAGATATTATTAGTTCTCAAATGGCATTCATTTAACACACAATCATTATCCGATGCCATATTTTCTCCATTATTGTCATTGGCACTTTCTATGCCTGCTTTATTCGAGCCTTGTACAATTTTCTTAGTTTCATCTTCAGCTTCAATTCTTTCCCTTTTTGCCAAATGAAAATGTTCATCAAAGATAAGTTTCCTTGCCTTGATCTGTGTCCTTTTCTTTCAATGCTCTACTCCAGATAATACTTCATTTTTTTTTGTTTCATATTCAGCTTCAATTCTTTGTCTTTTTACCAAATGCAAATGTTCATCAAAGTTAATTTTCCTTGCCTTGATCTATGTCCTTTTCTTTCGATGATCTACTCCAGATAATACTTCAAGAAAATTTTCTTGTTCCGTGCAAATATTTATCTTTATTTGATTATCTGATCTCTCTCGTAGAGTTGATAACCCTAAATTATGTTTCTTCAAGAGCTTTCTTTTCTTCTTCAGAATGGAATTTTGATGTAAAGAAGTGTTTGGAACTACCCTAACTTCATTGTCTTTAGTCACAAATGTAGAAAGCACATGATCATTGACATTAGGAACATAATTTTCATGAATATTTTCAAAATCTTTTTCACCCTTCAAATTTTCTTTACAGTTTGAAACCTGAATGCTCTCTTCAATGTTTCTATGTTTAAAAGATTCAAAATTGTTGACAATGTTATCTCTCATTGTTTTTCTATGATCTAGGAACTCACTTTCAGGCACTAATTGAGAACCTCTAATTTCTTTTTCCATGCTTTTCCTTTTATGACCAAACTTCTTTTCACTCATGGTCTGCTCTGAAATAATGCCTATATCTAGTGATTGTATCCTAATTTCTTCAAAATAAGAAGAAAAAATTCAAAATATTGTCTCCATCATTATGAATATTGCTTTCACTCTCTGATGACTTTTTAAACTCTCTCTTTGTTGTCTTCAAGTCTTGCTTAGTTATTAAAGATACTACATCAGACCTCAAATGGTTCTCAAAATGGCTTGTAGGCACTGCACCAGCAACATTAGACCTCAAATGGTCTTCAAAATGGCTTGTAGGATTCTTTATCTTTAGTATGTTCTAGAGCATGTTTTCTTATTACCTTTATAGTTCAGCCATGGAAATCAAGTTTAGTACAATGGCATGACCCAAGCAAATGTCACTGCAATATTTTGTGTTTTTAGGTCTGTAGATGATGCCCATGTATTTCTCGTAAATGCCATTCAAGATCCGCTTTAGGTAATCACCTTCTCAGGAAAGGCCTTAAATTTTGTTAGATTTTAACAACGTCCATACGTCCATAAGTTGTTTCTATTGGATTTGAACATTTATGTTGAAAACAAGGAATTCTTTGAAGTAACAGAGATTGAGAAAGTGAGCTCTAATTTGAATTAACAACAGAAAATAAAAAACTGAGAATGTAATATGGTTACTGTAAAAGTAGATTGTTCATCTATTAGGTTTCAATATTTACTGCTTCTAATTAGTTTTTTCATATGCAAAGTGACGATTGTAGTATTTCACATAGTAGTGATTCGCCCAAGTCTAGATCGTTGCATTAATTTCTTATTTTTGGATTTGCTTGGATTTCTTAATATGATTTCAAAATTGTCAAATAATTGCTTGAATTATTCGTTGTCCAAGTTTTGTTAGGAGCTTGAAAGAAGTGTCAAGTTAGAAACCGATAATGTAAAAGAGTCAAATTTAATAGTACAAAAGGATATTTAATGCTCTCTTGTTCTCGCTTCATCTAAATATATTGGATTCTCCTTATTCATTAAAAATACAAAAAGTCATTTTATATTTTTAACTCATTTCATGTGATTTACTTGAGCAGTTGTAGTTAGCTTTTTGTAATTTACTTTAAACATTTGTAATTAAGTTTTTTTTTTCCATTTTTTTTCATGTTTTGCTTTTATTCTTTGTTAGATAGTTTCACTCTATTAGTTTTCCATGTTTTGTATTTTGTGTAAATAATTTACTTTATTTATATTCACATGGCATAAAGATTTTTCCAAAACAAAATTTTGGGAAAAGGTCAAATCTTAGGGGAACCCTTGTGGGGAGCAGGGAGTATCCTCCTTTGTTTTGTAGAGGTGGTTCTCCTCGTTAGTCTTTGAATGATAATATTTTATCAGAAAACACAACTTCATAGATGGGGTGGGCTGGTTTTGAAATAAAAATTCAATCATAGGCCTTGTTGAAGTCAATCTTCAATAAATGGGCATCCTAGTCAGACACCCTCACGACTCCCTAGCCCACTCCATGTTCTCCCATGATGAGATCATTGTATCCAAGATAAATCCTTACATAAAACCTGTATATTCCCTCTGAACAATATTATCAACTTGGAGAGATATTGCCTTGGCCAAGGTCTTATAGACCACTACAAGAAATGTAATATGTCTCCACCTCCCTATGGAGTCTCTCTACGCATACTTGGGAATCAAATTAATCAGTGCTTGCTTAAATTCTCGAGGAAAGGGATTTATATGCCAAGCAGCAAAATCATACCCTACTATGTCCCACATCACCTTGTAGAACTCACAAGGCAACCCATTCATACTCGGGGACTTACCATTTTGCATTGAGCATAGGGTAGAAAATAGCTCTTCCTTTGAGAAGTCATTGTCTAACCTGTCCTGGTCCCCAATAGAGACCTTATGAGGAATCACCTTATAGAAGGAATTTCTAATAATCATAATCGAGTCTGTCAGAGAACAAGGTGAAAAAATATTTTGGAAATGAAGCCGAAACATATATTTGATCTAAGTGGGGTTCTCTTCAAGAGAATCATGAGATTTGTGTTAAATATGAGCCTTAAAGACCTAGGAACGCTACCAAATTGTGAAATGCTTGATGTATTGGTAAATGGTCTGAGTATCTAATGGCAAATGGGGATTGAAATTGCTTCCTCCACTTTCTTCTTCCAATATGAGGGTTCAATGGCCACAATTCTTTACCTTCTTGAGATGTTTTCAATTTGTGAGCATCAATTATGACTAATTCCACATTCCCTCCAATGGATAACTTAGCCAGACTGTAAATCGCCCCAAAAAATCCAACAAATAGTTCTTGAGAAGAAATATTGCTTCTAAATTCACTAACTGATTACCCTCATTATTCAGTGGTTGTGAATATTAGTATGTGCTCCTTTGTGTAGTCTATTTTTCTGTTGTAGATAAATTAGTGGAGGGTTTTCTTTCATTGTCAAATTGCAAGTTCAGGAAAGAAGAGATACCAAGGTCAATGACAAATAGGAACAATAAACCAAAGAAACACAATTTTGAATTTTACCTCAGAGAAACCCTTACTCAAAAAACTCTAGCACTAAATTTAGAAAAGTGCCCCAGTCTTCAATTATTCACTGATTACAGTATAAATTACAAATAGGTTTACTATGAAGCAACCATTTATTAGAGTCTAGCTTCCAAATTACTGCAACAGTATGTTTTCTTTTGCTTTGATCTTTTATCACCACTTTCTCTCCTTCCCTTTCATCGATATCTTTGAATACCCAAAAGTGCTTGAGAATGCAATCATTAGAACCCTAGAATACTTTCACAAGAGCTTTTTAACTATTCTACCACGGTGATTCCTCTTCCAACAAAATGGAATCAGTTTTGATAGTGGTTCATTGACCTAGCTAACGGTTGGTAATATCCAACTGACATAGTGTTGATGTGGCATTGGTTTGGCTCCTTTAGGGCCTTCAATGCATTGCAACTGTTGGTCCACATGTGAATTTTTTGTGATAGTCCGATGGTTCTTCTTCATAATGCCCTGCCTTCATACATAGTGTTTTTTTAAAATTTTGTCCTAGCCATTTATTTTGATTTTTTTCTTTTACTTCAATGATCTAATTCCGATCATACTTTCTCATTTTGAGGCTTTTTGTTCTCTAAAATCTTTAGTTTTGAAGAAGGGTGAGGAAATGAGCATTTAAAAAAAAAATTGACCTAGCCATTTTTAGGAGTTTTTTCTTTTACTTCAATGATCCAATTCTAGTCATTCTCATTTGGGAGGATTTTTGTGCCCTCAAATCTTTAGTTTTGAAGAAGGCGAGGAAATGATTCCTATGATTTTACCCTCTCATACCATTTTACCTTCTTATATAACCCCCCCTACATTCCAATTTGCTAAGGTTCGTGTTGTACTCTTTGAGCAATCTGGTTTTTCTTTGTCGGCACTAAATATTCCTTGAGATCCTCTAAAGTATTTGGTGCAATATCCTCTACTGAAGGAAGAAATTTCTCCTTGACATCCAACACTGAAGGTTCAAATAATCACAGGTTCTCCACATTAACAGTCAAGAAATACTTTATCATTTATCAAATATTCATGTTTATTCAATCTAAAAGATTTGCCACTGACCTGTTCAATAATTTAAATGGTATGTACTTCAATGGTTTAAGCTTCTTTCCTACCCTTGCAACCCTTCTTTACTGAGAAATGTTATTAGAACCAAACTAGTTTTGTGAAAACTGACTGGTTCAACTGGTTTAGAAGACCCAAAGTCCAAATCAAGTCCCCAAACTGGAAATGGTTGGATTTGGGTTTAACTAGTATAGAATTAGTCTATAATGGTCGCTACCGATCGGTTCAAGCCAAAACCCATTAGAACCAGCCAGGTTGACCGGGATTGTACCAATGCAAGTCATCCGAAACGTTTAAAAATTTGGATGACTGTTTAGTTTGATTTGATTTTAGACTATAGTATAATTAATTGTTGGACTTTGCATGCCATTTAGAGCCTCAATATTGTTGTATTTTGATTCAGATATGTATTGCACTTGGTGTCATTTTTCTATATTCACCCTTGTAATGTTATATATATGATAAAATTTTGCATATTTGTGACTGATTATTTGGATTCACATGGATGTACATGAATATATATTTTTAATAAAAAATGAATATTTTAAGTACTTTTTGGTCAACTGTTTTTGTGTCCATTTTTTTACAGGTTTCAGCTTGGTTTTTGTCCAGTTCTTATTTTTAGGGTCTCTGTTATCTCCCAAATTGACCACCGTCATTTTGGATGATAGAATGGGTAAAAATTTTTATTTTTGTGAGTCTTGGCCTTCAAAATCAAAAAATTTCAGCTTTCGTCAATATAAATGGTCTATTTTAGCCTAGTTAGCTGCCGAAACAGGCTGTTTTCGGTAGCTAAAGTGGTTGGTCAAAATGAATTTAGCTGCCGAAAATATTTCCATGTGCATACCAAGCACTCCTTCAGTTGACATCATTTTTCCATTCCTCGACTGAGATGTCTCGTCAAAATGTAATAGAGCAGCAAACAATTGACTGGGTTGAAAGACACTATTCATGCATGTTCAAGGAAATTCATTTTGGAAATCACTTCTCATTAATGGAGCAGAAAAATCGAGTCAGAGATTTGCAGATCATTTGGAGCACAGGTTATATTTGGAAGTGGAATTGTCAAGAGACCCAGGGCTGCAAGTTATTCATATACCTGATTTGAGTATGCATTCAGGAAGTGATCTCCAGCTTTTGAAGCATTTACTAGATGAATACAAGGTCCTTGTTGGCCTTAGATTTTCTTTACTAACAAGGTTACGTTTTGCAATAGCCTTTTTATATCTAGACACCAGACAGCAATACATTCGTATTCATCTTTTGGCTTTACAGTGCTAAGTGCAATTCCTGAAGATATTCATATTTTAGCAATTCTAGCATTGAGGGCTCTTTATCAAGACAGGTCTCGTCAGTAAATGGTTTCGAATGTCATCACAGCAGGAGGACATCGTGGCATTTTATTTGGTCTAATGCAAAGGAGATTTGGATCCTCTACACATACACTTGATAATAGCTTCTGTGCATGTCCTCCTCATGAATTTGATCCAAATCTGGAAATAATCCTAAAGGGACAGCAATGCAATCAGAGTACAAACAAGCATAGGAACAGGGAGGTATTAGACAATGAAGGGAGTATACTGAAGTGCTCAGAAACTCTTGATGGGAGGTCACTTGGTTAGGTCAGTGCGTTCAAAATCCCGCCGAGTTTCTCTCATAGTGAACAGAAGATCATCTATAGTCTTGATTAACTTGAGGATTTACACTTCTGTCATCGAATTTTGAGTATCATTGCAAGCCTCAGTGTTCTAAACGAATATGCCTAAATCCCATGCTGTTCCCTGTCACATGAAATAACTCAAGAGGATTTTTTTGCTGAAATTGCGTGATCTTTCGGGGCAATTTTGACGGCCTTCCCGAACTCCAAATTCAAATCTGAAAGCACCAGTGGATAGCTTATGATCTGTAGATCAAAATCGACTATTCGAACATGCAAAACGGACATCGGACGGCTGAGAAAATTGGTTTTTTCCAAAGGCAGTTTTTTAGGAATTCTACAGGTTTCGGCAGCTTAGGCGAGCCTCCAAGAGCTCATTAGCTGCTGAAAAGGCTGACTTTCGGCAGCTAACGCGTGAAACTGGCAGAAGGCTTTGCTGTCGAAAGCCTGTTTTCACAAATCGCTTAAGATTTCGCCCAGATCTCGGATTTGTTCGCTGAAATGGCAGAACGCTGATCAAAATGAATGAATTATAAATTGTTTTATCAATATCTTAAAGGGTTTTGAACAAGATTAAAGTCAAGTGGATGTTTTGGCTAGTTTTAACATTGTTTTGAAGAAACAGTTCAAGAGATCAAGTGCCACATCAGCTAGGTCGAATCTACATGCACCAAACTCAGACCACCGAGCCTTGGGAGGCCAGCTGCTCTTCATCAACCACCGAGCTTTGAAGGAGATCTTCATATCATCATTTCCTTGATTTTAGGGATCAGTCCCTATCTTTTTGCATTTACTGTCAGTTAGTGTTTTAGTTAATAAACAGATCCATGCTTTTAGGATCTGAAAACTGTTTGTAAAGGCTTTAAAAGCCTAAGAACTCAGACTATTGAGGGGTTCAAGTTTGGAGAAATTTGGCCTATGTTTTATTTTGCCTATTCTAATACAAAATCACAGTCTTCTTTTGTTGCTGTAATCAGATTTTTCATCCATCTTTATTCTGCACTCTGTTTTAATTAGCTCAGCTTATGCTCATGATTCGAATGGAGGAATTTCTTATTGTTTAGTGTGACCCTGCATTATTTATGTACTTGGTTATTTAAACCCTGCATTGCATGTACTTGGTTGCCTAAGTAATATTCTTCATACCTTTTCTGTTATTTGGCATCTGATTTACAGTTCCTAAAAGCACTGGTTCAGTAAGCTATCCTGATAGGTAATCTCTCCATTGTGCCATCTTAGTATCCCATTGATCCACCTACTGAAAAGTATTCAAAACACAAAAAACATGATTTCTCAAGTTACCAGGCATACTTAGCCATAACCACTAAGTAGTTTCCTGGAGTGATAACAGTCTCAAATGGTTCCGTCACCAATTCAGTTCTTATAACATTGTTACTAAGATACAACTAGACTTGGTCTCCAACATGGAACTTGTGATCTTTCATCTGTTGAACCAATTGAAGCTTATTATTTTCTCGTTTTTTTTAAATTGATCCTGTACCTTGAGGTGGATTTGTTTAATATTCTCAATGAATTTGATTTCTCTATTCACCTCTTCATGTTCTTTCTGCTCCCTTTTTTCTTAGTGTCCATAAACAACGTCAAAGGATGACGAGGTCAAAAAATCAAAACAAGTTTCAAAGGAAATTTTCAAGTGGATACATGTAATGCTTGTTTATAAGAGTGTTGTATGTATACAACTTGTTTATCCCAAGACCACATGGATGATCAGATATACCCCTACAAAAACTGAACCAAATTTATATTGATAACTTCGGTTTAACCATCTTCCCATGGATGGAGCATTGTCAGTGCTTCAACTTGGTTTCATCTTTTCCCATGATGTTGCCTAGAATATGCAAACCTTGAGTCTCTATCTGATACAATAGGGAAAACCAAAATAAACCCACATATTTGAGAAAAACTACACAGTTGCTCATGGCCCTTCATAGTTTTCTTAGAAGGCATGAGAATGCATAATTTGCCAAATTGGTCCACAGCTATGAATACATAATCATGGACATGCTTTAACAATGGAAACCTTCTAACAAAAGCGATGGATATAGTCTCCCAATGTCTGCTGATTATGAATAGTGGCATATACAATCCAAGCTTCGTGTTGTTAGGCTTGCTTGTAACTGTTGTACTACAAAGAATACATCTTGTAATAAGCTCGGTAACTTGCTCTTGCTTTATGGACCAATAAATATACCTTGGTAGGGGTTTGTTTTGATGTGGCCCCTTGGTTGACTCATGATCCTTCATCTTACTTGGTCCATAAGTTATGTTTATTAATGTTTTGATAGCTTAATTTAAGGAGTATCTAGATTATAAAATAAAGTTTTAATTTAACATGAGAGACTGATCCAGTTCGTGTTCTGTTGCTACAGCGTGGCTAAGATCTCTCCCTCTGCGTGATCTTTGCTGCTGCTCAATCTAATCTATTGCTGCACCACTTGCATGGTTTACTTTTCTCGCGTGATTGGGCTTTCCTTGTTACACCTTCCACTTGGTCAATTTGCACCATCATGACTGTGAGTCTGTTTCTTGGTGGTCTGTGGGTCCTTCACCAGCATGATCGTGATCTATTTCTTGGCACTTTCTTGGTGGACTGTGGGTTAGAGTGGTTCTTATAGGCACCCTTGAGGCTTACTCTTGTAAGTAATATGGATTTATTGTTGTTTAGTTTGAAATAAGAAACTCTACTTGTTTTGTAGAAAATAAAATTTTTGTACAGATGTCGTGCTGGCGAACAAGCCATAATTTAATTGTTCATTTTGTTCAAGGACATTTGTAGAGCCTTTCTATGATGTGAAAGGAAGTTGTTAGAAAGACTTGATGCTTATGACGTTTGTGACCTGCCTGGCATTTCTGTTTGGAGGATATTAAGGCGGGAAAATATTCTTGAATACTATAAGATGCCTTCAATTTAAATATATTTTAGGTTCCCCTAGTGAACCCTTTAGGGTAGGCTGGTGCACCTCACCCAAAGGGTGATTTGAATCTGGCACCTCTTGGCACTAAAGTAGCCAGCCAAATTCCCAAATTGCCATTAACATTGACAACTAGTTCATTTTTTTCGATGCAAGTAAATTTCCTTTATACACAATAAACATAACCTAAACAACTAACAGATTGCGACTGATTGGAACATGTCGTTGATAAAGAAGCATTCTGTTAAAATTTAATAAATATAGCATGGAAATTATTTTTCCATCTCCATATTCCGATGTTTGAGAATTGTGCTTGTTTAATTGTTTTATAGGCATGCTTGTGGGGGTAGACAGGAAGCTCTCTCGTAGCTTAGAGAAACAAGTAAGTTCGTAGCTTAGAGAAACAAGTAAGTTGTTCATTCTTCTTCTTCTAATTTTGTATCAATTTCAATATCATGCACTATAGTTTGAATGAAATTATCGAATGCATCTTTTCATGAACCGATTTGTGCTCATTGTAATACCCAGGGCCATCCATTATCTTGGGTTACATACTTTTCAAAGAAATGGTTGGTTTGGCAAGCAATATAATAAGGCTATAGATAGAGATACCGTTCATATTAAGGGAAGCTTGATTAGTATTTTGGAGTAATTTAAATTTGAACTTTGGGCATGGTATTTTACTAAGAAATTGTAATTTTTGGCTCGGTAGGTCCTGGAGTACCTTTCCCAACATCCTGACGAGCGTTCAACTTCTCCAATGGGGACTTTATGCAGTACAACAAGGTATCTTATGACAAATTTTCGAAGTTGGATTTAAGTCTTGTTACAAAACTTGGTTTAGACACTAGAAGTTTTAATAATTGACATTGTCGAATTTTCTGCCTCGGTTGGAGGACATTGATTCATCTCATCCTTACAATGAACCACATATATCTTGATTATGAATTCAGGTATAACTCTGAGTTTTTTTCCCCTTATTAATACCTAGATGCTTGCATGTTATAAGGGTTGTGAATCAAGAAAAGTATAATTGGGTAGTGTCTATCGCAGCCCTTAGCATACTCCGTGTTATGTCTACCGCAACCCTTAGCCCTTAGCAGACTTCAAGGTAGTTTGTAATTTTGAATTTCATTTGAATTTTAGTAGACTCCATGTTATGTCATGATCTCTTTTCATTTATCATACACTTATTCAATTATCACATTTTATTTCTTGTGTTTACAGTCTTCTCCACCTATAGAGCTGACTGAAGCACATACAGAGTATGTAATGAATGTTGTGAAACACATTTTCTAACCATGTTGTGTTGCAATATAACTGAGAAAACACTATACCAGAGTAATCCTGATTTACTTTGGTGTTCTATCCCTTGTTTGCGAGGTATGATAGTATTTGAATATGGTTCATTTTTTCCATCATGCATTCTTTCTTTTCAAATGTTTGTTACACTTTGTCAAGATCCCATTTCTAAGAGTATTTGGAGGTGAGGGACAAAACCTTAGATAAAAGTGTTTTCTGAGTTCCTTCGTTTGGAACCTCTTTGTTTAGGAGGATTTCCTATGTCCAGGACTAAACCAAATAAAATTTGACATGCAACTAACTATAGTAATCTATACAATGTGCAATGTCTTTGTTTAGGAGAATTGTCTATGTTCAGGTTTACAAAAACTCTGTGAATTTATGAGGCACCATTTCCTCTGCCTGCCCACTCCAGTTATTCTGTACAGTTATTGTGCAAGGGATCATGACCTAATTATTGTTGATGCCCATTTGGAGTGTGTCTAGAACTCTCTCAAGACATTGCACATTGTACAGATTACTATAGTTAGTCGCGTGTCCAATTTTATTTTGTTTATTCCTAGATTTCGTTTGGACTTTGAAATCCAAATTGTAGGTTTTGCCTATTTCAAATCTAAGATTGCTTTCTTACGAAGCTTGTAAGGGGTATGTAGTTGTTTCTCCAGTTTCGTAGAATGGTTGTGCAATTTACTTCATGAAAAGGAACACATTACTACCTTATTGTTTTGGTGTATAGTACTCTTGTTTAATTTTTTTATTACATAATTTTGGTCCAAAAGTTTGTTTGATTGGCATATTAATTTAGTATTTTGGACTATCCGTATTTTCTTGTAAGAGTGTTTATGTGTTTAAGATGTTGCAAAAGTTTTGTTTAAATGATACCTAGTACTTCTGTTGGATGTTAACTAAATATAGTTTTTTCACTTAAATTGAGGCGATAGCAAATTACAAGTTTGTGGAACTCATTGTATTAGGTAATGCTTCTAATATTTGTTCCCCTTCCTATGGGAAAAAATGTTTCTCTCAGAAAAAATGTTCTTGACTTCAACAATTATTGTGTAAAGTGTGCAAATTCCATCTCCAATCTATCAAAAGTTTGTCACAATGAGAAAAATACGTTGTCTTTCCTTTAGAGTTATGTTAGAATATTTCTTTTACCACATTTGAACCAACTTTAAAAAAATCCAAAAACTGGAATGTAGAAAGTTATTCAATTTACGAATTATGAGTCCAACAGTTTAATCCCACCTACAATGGTCATTGACTATCACTATTTTCATGGAAAGGAAACATGTAGAAAGTGAATAACATAGAATTGAAGGTTTTCTAGCTTGGAAAAACTGAATCAGTTTTTGTGGGCATGCTCTTTTTGTGATAGGATGGTCTTGGTGGAGCACGTGATGCCACTAATGTTATACGTAGTGGAGATCTTGCTACATCTGTTATCACAACGATTGGAAAGGAACATATGAATTCCTTGGGAGGTTCTCTAAGAACATTGCAATTGCAAAGTCAGGAATCATCAAACAGAGATGCCCAGTTCTGTATTTACTAGATTTGTGTCATTTTCTATAATAGATCTGCAATAATTACATGATGTCTTCTATTGAAATTTCATTAGAAGAATAGGATTTCCACTTTTTTCAGTCATCATGTTAATATACGCTCAAATCCGGGTGGTGAGGAGCATTACTTAAATAACATGAATATAGTAGTATTTTTTTCTCTTTTACTCTATTGTTGATGCATCTTTTTTTAATCTTTGTATCCATTTTACACTGTACTTAATATATCAGAGAAGCACCATAGAATAAGAATATTAGAAAGTTAGCAGGAAACTAAATATTGGCTAAGCATTATTGCATGAGTATATCATAAATGTATGTGATACAATGCCAATATGTACATTGACATTGAGTTGCTTAACACAGACTCAATGTTGACTACCATGTTTCAAGAATTTTGTTTTTGTTAACAATTTGTCTTTTCTCATTTTTCCTAGAAAGTGATGTTATTGTGCAATGCTTTTCATCTTAATTCACTTTGTTAATCTGTAGCCATTTTTAGGATGACGTAAAATAAGTGTGTAGATCTTATCTAGGATATATCAGATTGCAATTAGGCATGGTGTTAGTTATGTATAATCAAAAGGATCAAAACGAAGATTGGAAATATGCTTTTCATATCAAATTGCTACTTGCAATATCTTGATTCCTAACCACATGCAAGATAAGAGTTAGTTTTCATTTCCTCCATTGAGATGAGTTGGATTACTGGAATTAAATCTTAATACAATGAAGCTTCTAAATGAAAGGGATTGCTGGATACTTCCAGTTAATACTTGGTGGTCCACTTGAACCACGTATTGAGTACATTCTTCGCAATAGAGCATCCTTGATGAATGCACCAGTAATATTGCCATTTGGTCTATGGATTCATATCACTATTAGAAAATTGGTTTCTACACAAAGTCAAACTTGCCAATATGATGATATTTTGATCAAACTTGATGAAAATGATCCAAACACAGTAAGAGATGGAGTTATTATTTTTTATATGGAAGCCCAATTTACCACATTTCTAGTCTATAATGCTTCCACACCTCTCTTTTTTATTCTTTAGTTGTTTCATTTTTTTGAATCAGGTCAATACTAGTCATTTGAGCTCTTAAATACTGCCCTTCCCTTTATTTAGCTTGGGGTGTGTATTGGGTGGTGATATGAAAGAGGGAATTGGTATGACTCTTTTCTCACCATTGAACCTCTTGTTTTCTGTATATTATTGAATTATGTGGTGTGAGGCTTCATATGCTTGGATACCACAAAATATAAAATTCAATTACATCCATATGTAGTGCTCTCTGTCTGCGTAAGCAAGGTTGTATATAATGCCTACTGTGTACTTTTGAAATATAACATTTCCAGTTAACTCAATATTTTCAATATCCAATATTGATTATAGTTTTCATGTGCATTTTACCAAAGATTTGTTGAATTACCCTTTGTTACAATTGATGCAAATTCAGATATTTCACCTCAACCTTGAGGTTCCCTGGATCTATTTCTTGTGAGGTTTTAGGCTTCTAGGACTGTATCTAAAATATAAATTATAGCAGTGTATATTTCACTTCTTTCCAGCCAAATACATTATACAGCAAAATAAAATAAATACTGAACATATGTACTTCAAGGGAACAACATTTCCCACCCTTAGGGTACATTTGTCAAGATAATCCCATATTTGAAAATAACTTATTACAACAGATTTAATACTACCATAAATCTGTGCATTTAGATTTTATGTGTTTGTCAAATCACCTACCAAAATCAAGGTTACTGTCAAATCAGCATGCATAAGCAGCACTAGAAACTACTCAATCATTATGAGAACATAAGTTGAAATTAGATCTGCAAGTACACAAAATTTGGACGGCAAGGATCGCTCCATATATACATAAGATAAATTTACAAGTACATACCCACAACGTAATACAAGCTGGTACAAGTCATGCTATCTAGACCCTAGCAAGGGTTTCCACCATAAATAACAAACCCTAAATACCAACTCCTAGCTAGGAATCACTCAACCAAATCAAGTTTCTCCACCAAATATTCACAACAAGCAAGTACTCCTTGGTACTTACATTCACATAACACAAGTGTACAAGAGAAAACGATATAGTCTCCCTCTTATCTTCTCCATATCTATTATCAAGTAGTCCAAATAGTACTAGGGTTTCTAAATGACACAACCCTAGTCTTATTCTCTCACAAGAACTAAAAGAACAAGTTCTCTCTTTTCTCCTGTAGGGTTACTCCCAAACCCTAGATTTCCTTGTCTTCTTATGAGCAAAGAGAGCACTTTAACCTTAGTCTAAATCACCGTCAAGTATGGTGTAAATTCTTTTGGAGAAACGCCAAAATATAACACTCCTTTGTGAGGAAAGTATTTCCACAAACACTAGTCTTCTCCCTTAGCATCTCATTTCCTTTTGCTAAAGGATTTGTCAGGATGTCTGCCACCTGCATATGAAGTTGTCCCTGTCATATATGTCTTCAAATGGGGTGTCCAACATGAGAAATAATGAGAGAGGACAACTAATATAAGTCATGATTAGAACCAAAAGAGATAACCTAGCTTCATGAATAAGTATATCAGGAAAGTTGCAGACCTGTAGCAGCAGCTTTGGATAAAATTGGCACCATTGGGCACTCCAAGATGCCTCTTGAGATCTTAAGATCTTAAAGAAAATTTCTGCAAAGTTGTATAGGATGGCCTCTTGAGATCAATATGTGAAGTATTGGTTGCTGTATCGATGATTGATAATGAAGACTAACTATGGAAGCAGATCACCAAGCCTCCTAATGCAATTAATGATGTTTGGGGATTGATCACAGTTAAGGACACCTATCATTGTGGCACTAATTTAGATACAGCCCAAAATGAGAATGGTTCCTTTCCAGCCAATGCAAGGATAGTATGAAGAGGGTGTTTCCCTTATGGAGAGGGAATTCCATATGAGATAATGTTGTGTTCTTCTCAAAGTTGAGCCATACAAAAACAATCATGCTGTTGGAGAAAGGTTGTGGCTTACATGTGGCTTAGACCAAAGTGTTCCCCTCTAAAAAAGGGTGAGCCAAATCAAGCAGCTACTCCCTCATGGAGACTGGCAATAGATGACAATGTCTTCCATGAGATGTCACTTGCATCCTATCAAAATGAGTCTAATTTTTTCTGACATGCCACCAACATATTTGTCCTAAATTTAAAACATTACAAGGGAAGTGAAGAATATTTTAACAAAGCTTATTGACAGCTGAAAGGGAGGTTATGTCAAAGAATAATGTTCACATTTATATTTAATTTGTTCCAAGGCATTATTGAGGAGGCTATGTTGGATTAAATAATATATTAACTTGTATTTAAATGCTAAAGGCTAGTTGAATTTGTATTTCAGTGTGTGTTTAACCTATAAATAAGTGGCATGAACATTTTATTTGGAGGACAAGTGTTATAAAATTCAAAGTTTGAATAAATATTACAGACTATATTTTGTTTCTCAATGTCTACGTATTATATATTGTTCTCAAATGTCATTTATAAGTATAGTGTGAAGCTATGGTAGGAATAAATAGCTTAGCAAACACGCTAATTTATCAACCTAGTGTAGATTATTGAAGCTTCTATGAAATATGTTCATTGTGCTACCTAGCACCTAGTTGTTAAATGGATAATTTTGATTTGTTTTAGGAAGGTTCTCACAGAGGGTTTGAGAATAATGGAGGATTGATAACCAAGATGTCCCTAGACTATCTCTTTTCATGATATTGTAATCATGTTTTCTCTGCTACACGAAAGCCAAAAATATCTACTTTCAAATTTATGTGTTCACATTTTTCTTACTATTGTTTGAAATAATCTAAAAATCAACAAATAATCTCTGATTGAGTGAAAGATGAATCGCTTTCAAACATACATTTTCAAGAATTCGAATTTCTATTTTTTTCACTCCAGACATAAAATCCTATAAATTCAACAATAAATCTCTAGCTAACTAAACCATATGTTTTATTTTTGGCTATTGATTTCCACTAGCTCAATAAGAAACTACTTGTTAATGTTTTCACACTTTTATTTTACGTTAAAATTATGAAATTTGAGTTCAACATTTCATCTATGTTTTGATTGAGAGGCCTTTTGTATCTCAACTAGACACTTAGCATCTAGTTTCTTAGTCCCATTAACTTACTATTGTTGTTTGTTGGACTTCAATAAGAATATCGTATCTTACATCAAAATTAGATCTTGCAAGAATTTGTGAAAAATCTCTTTTGTCTTTTCTTCACTAGTTAATTGATTTGAGTCTAGTTCCACTTTCTCTAATCTTACTTAATTCATGAGTCAGTTGGTAAATGTAGTCTCCTTGAATTTGAAACTATTTAAATGTTCTTGAGTTTTTTTTGTATAAAGCCACAAAACGTGTTTGAAACTAGCACACTAAAAAATTTCCTTGCAAGCTCAATAGCTTCAGGGTCTATAGCAAGACCTTTTAATGTCCATTGTCTCCAATCCAAAATCGAGGGAGAAAAAACATTTGTGTAGTTAATTTTGATCTCATTTTGCCTGTTTGTCTGATTTCACTAGCCCCCCTACCCACTATGTGGGTATTCTTGGAGGTTGGTAAAAAGAACTTTTCAAAAAAATCAAAAAAGAAAACTATTGGTAATTATGAAAATAACAACTACATTGATTGTCAAAATTAGCTGCTAGCTCTAGAGATTGACAATTGCACCAGGTTTCAAACTTTGTTGCAATCGCACTAGAAGACAAAATAGGTGTACTATATCATTTCTTATATAATTTCAGATCCACTCTCATCTCTCTAGTTCCTATTAAAATCCATGGGAGGCTTAGTCAGCCTCCTAGTGCTTGCTACAAGCCTTGGGGGCTTGTATACCTAGCACACTAGAGGCTTAGTCAGTAATTGGGGGCCTACACCATTGAATATAAATTTTGTACTATGTGCATTGGCTCTAGTGACATACAAGAAGTGATCTCCCCTCCCTTCATTAGACCATTAGATGCCACAAATAATAATGATATGTGGTTGAGTAATTGCATTGTGGGTGAAGTAATGTGCACCCACAATATAGATCGAAAGAAGCAAGGTGCATTGTAGAATGCATGTGGGGTCATAAGAGGGGTATCATGTCAATATATTAGGTAGAAATATAAAGGGGTATAAAAAATGTAAATAAAAAAATGGATACATGCAATATATAGTGAAAATAGGGGTTTATTTAAAGTGGGAAGGCATATTGGGAGGGGGTTAAAAAAACCGACTTTGTGAGGTATTTTCCAATATTTGTTGAAATTAGGGGTATTGTTTCATATGCCACGAACGAACGTGCTATGACATGGTTTCACTAAGTGAAGACCCCGTGTCTCCCACTTAAATATTATTTTAAACAAGTTGGGAGAGAAAAACATAGAGACAACCTATTCCCTGATAATGATTATAAAAAGGCATGCATGGCACCTAGCCATATTATAAAGAAGGTAGTACTCAAAACAATTCTGTAAGTTTTACATTCAGAAACAAATAATATACACCTCTCTGATTGAAGTCAATATCTAGAAGATGGTCTATTTTTTTGTTGGGGTCACTTAAGAGAGTTTTCCATTTGTACTTTTCTAATATTTAATGGGCAATTTTAAAGAGTAATGATACTTTATTCAAGGTAGTTAATTTTACTCTGCCCAATATGTTTGTTAAAAAGACATGACATGCATGCCACTTGCTCCAGTTTGCACAACAACTGGTTTCTTTTATCATCTCAAATAAAAGGTGAAATATTTTTGCTTACCCGAAATATAAAACAAAAATTACATAATCATTGTTGGTTTGGGAAGTCACATGAAATAACAACACATAGAAATAACTATACAACCCTTGTTTGAAAAAGTCACAGGTAACAAGTCAAAACATGCACAATGGAAGATGCAATCACTATATAGACATACAATCAACAAAATTGAAAAGGCCAATACAAAACTAGATAACAAGCTAGGAAAAAATTGAGAAGAGACTAATACAAAACCATAAAATAAGTTGAGCATAAAATTGGGCATATCACTAGAAGATCACTTCTTGGGTGCAATCCTCATAGAGAAAGAGACGTTATCATAAATAACTCAACTCAACCCAAGTAAGTTGAGAGGCTGGAAAGGCCACCAACATTTCAATTTTTAATAATAGGATTTATATTAACTCAACTTCATCACTAAACTAAAGAATCTAAAAAATTAGGGTCATCATTTTGATATTTTGTACATAATTAGATTTTACTAATTACAATTTGAATTCTTGGAAATACTCTAATGGAGAAAGACCTCCTGTGTTATTTTCCAACTAGACCTACTGTAATGTATCTAGTAGTGTCATTCGACCATAGAAGCCATGGGGTACTAAAATTATGTGTCTAAATTTACTCATTCATATCCATGGCTCACTATTTCGTTTTTTCTTTAATTCATTTAATTAAACAATGGAATAAAACTACACGATCGCCCAAATTATCTCACACATACATTTTAAATTGCATGCAATTCAAACATAAAATATACATGACATGTAATACAACTCCAAGCATTTAGACATCCATTAAGCAATAGATAAAAAAATATGCAAGCATATAATTACTCATGAATTCATAACAGTAAGAGACTAATCTTTTAATCAAAATGATCTCCAAATGGTTGCATATGAAGGATGTTCCTCCCACCCATAAGTACTGTCAAGCCAATTCTTACTTTGACAAGCCACCCTTGAGATGGGGATATCAATCCAAAATGACTAAGTGTTTTCCAACAACTTCTACTAACCTCATTAGCTCATGCAACCCAATGGTGCAAAAACCCCCTCCATAAATGTCCCAATCCTCAATTCTATTTACCTGTCAAACTGCACAACACCATGAACAAACTTCCTTTGTTGAGCTAACAGTTCCTCAGGAAGCCTCCAGTTCCCTTCTAGCGCTCTAACATAGGATGGACAAGAAGTCTCTGAATTGGGACTCTAGGGTAGTAGCTGCAGGCCAAGATTCTCTCACATACACCAGTCTCCTTGGATAAAGGGAATGAAGAATTCATATTTAGAAATGGCATGCCCACTCTCTGTGACCATACCAAGCTATGGCAATCATGGTGAAGGAAAAGGGTTGTGGAAGGAAATTTGAATTGTGGAAATTGGATGAAGGAACGAACCCCTCACTAGCTTAATTTCTCACTTTTTTGTATGCATAGATCATATTGCCATGTGGGCATACCACATGGAACCATTTCTCCCCTCTTAATACCCTTATTAAGCTAATTAAATAATGCTTAATCAAAGCAAGGCTCTTAACCAAGGTTTAAACACTTCGTTTAAATGGATAAGGCTAAGGATATAAGATAATCCCACCATCACTTCCCCTCTAGTAGTATCATAGCCCCGCATCTCTTCTTTGTCCTTCTTCCTCGTCAACCATTATATATTTTTATATTAATATTGAAAATTTACATATTTACATAGTCTTGGCCATCCTGCCATTTGTTTTTGGATTCTAGCCTTTTACATCAATATTTACAAAAATTACATCACTAGGCCAAAAATAGGGTATTGCACCTACTCCAAAGCTCTCTCTTTCTATTCTCAATTCTTTTGTTTGGCATTTAGTTGTTTTCATTTAAATAATGAGAGGGGGGACTAAAACCTAGAATTGTTCTTTCACGAAAAACTTAGTATCACCCATATCACATATGGATGGCTTTAAATCCTCTATGGATTTAGATTGATCGAGAGGACCAACATCATTAGAATGAAAGATAAAAAAAATGGAGCATCTTCTAGCTCAAGTACACTCCTTCCTGGGTTGAATTTGGGCGTAGCTACATGATGCTTATCTTCAAGTCAAGCTCCAAGACACCTCTTATTGATATTTGAACTCAAATCAAAGCTATGTAATACTTTGTTGTTGAAATTAGGATCTAATATCAAAACTTTGAAGTGAATTACCTTATTCTATGACTTTGTAAGCTTGTCTCTCGTCCTTACTCCGGAATTCGAGTGCTTGAGAAAACAAGGTACATAGATATTATAAATGCCAATCTCACTATACTATTTATAGCTTTTGTGCAGTCATCCTTCTAGTTGAACAATTTGAAATTGCAAATACTCTTAATCATATTATGCATTTGATTAGATGTTATTGTATGGTCCAATCATAATCTACCATTCCTTCCTAGTCATGGAACTCGTATTTTTTAGGATTACCCACCTACAAGTCTTCACAACATTAGCAAATCTTAAATGCCACGTGCTTGCTATAATTTTCACAAATCCAAAATGAATGATAGATTCTATTCTAGTACTAACAATGAATCCTTTGATATTGATGGAAGGGTTTTAGAGTTATTCAAGCTTTAGTCATAGACAAACTCTGCATGTTGCGGTACATAATGGCCTGAAAAGTAGATGCAATGTTTAGATTATCTGCTTCAAATTATTCGATACATTCTCACATATAGTTCCACTCACAAAGGCAAACAAACATTCATAGTAATATATTGTAGTATATACATTGTCCTTGTTAGGTGTATATCCCAAAGTGTATGCTAGAGTTTATCTAGAGTGTTGCAGATCATATAGTGCAACTTTCTCTAGACACTATATTCCAAAGTGTATATGCCAAGATATATTACTGTTAAATCGAGAGCCTTTAATGTTGGGCCTAAGCATCCCATTTTTTGTGGAAAAAAATTGTGACATGGTATGCAATAGAAATATTTAGGTCTACCCTTAGAGACTCAGAGCTTAATATTGAATCCAAAGTGTTGAACCTTACTCTTGTTTAATTTCACTTTCATTCATTCTATGTGTCTATGTGAGCAACATCCACAATGCCCTTTCAATTTGACCGCCATGCACTAGCAAATCTATTTGTCAATATAATTATTATTATACAAACGACTTGGAAACAAAAAACGTGGGCATAGTTCTAATATTTAGAGATTTATCATAGGTTACCATGTATAGACAAAACCATACATAATTGCAGAAGGTATTTACAAACTTTCTACACATTATGTTCTACATTGCATTGGGAAGTAAAAAGATTACAACAAATAGGATTTAGATTGATTCCTTGTTTCCTAGATTTAGCTTATGTATGATATTTGCACACTAATTAAGAGAGAAACTATCTTAACACACACACACACACATATATAAGATGAAGAAAACCTTAAGCAAAAAAAAAGATTTGTAATACATTTGAAAGAGAAGATTTGAAATCATATAAACTTGAAGGTGAGTTGCCAATGGTAGAGAAGAATTGAAATCATATAAGATTGAAGGTGGGTTGCCAATGGTAGCTTCTGCAAAGCAAATTTTTGTAAGGTGGCTCTTGTTGGTACCATGCTTCCATTAGCATGGAATGATGCAGGGTTCAAATCTAAACAATTTAATTTTCCTTTATCATGTCTGGTCGAGAAGACCATGGACGTGGCAGGAATTTTGTCCATAACATGCAAGGTGTATAGTAATTTTGTTGAATAACTAGTAATATAATTCAAGATGGACTGTGGTAGACCCATGGGAATGGAATGTGAATTAACATATGGAATGATAGTATCACGGGGATAGTTCCTTTGATAAGAAAGGAAGGTGTATGGGAGCTAAAAGGATGACTCTTAGAAAATGACTTTGAGATCACATTTGATATCTCATATTGGGATTGCTCAGGCTGACTGGTGTCTTAGAAAAGCTTAAATAACTCTCTAAACCTACTTCCGATTTCTGAAATGTTACTCACTTTGTTGCAAGGAGCCACTCCAACCAACCTCAATGATAAATACAACAAAAGATGGGGATCCTCTAGGAGGTACACAGTTAGAAAGTGATACAAGAAGTTAATACAAGGCATCCCTCTTCCCACTATTCTATACTTTGGGGACGAATTTGGCACAAAGATGGGTTGTCAAAAGTGAATGCTTTCTTCTAGGTCATAGTGCACAGGAAAATCCTTGCAATAGAAAACCTTAAGCATAGACGAATTGTAGGTCCATCTAGGTGTGTTCTTTGTCAACAAGAGGAGGAATATATAAAACACGTGTTCTTTGAATGTGTATAGACTAGTCAAGTTTGGGAAGCTATTCTGCAGGATCTAAAACAATAGATTATCCTCCCTTCTGTTAGATTATTGAGATTGGGCAGGTTAATTTTTTAATTGGAAGGATAATTATCTAGGAACATTTCAAAATAACCCTCCCTTTCTAGGATTTGGATGGATTTGCCTAAATTCGTGTGCCGAAAGGTATGGACCACACAGAACAAAGGGATCTTCAAAATGAAAAAAGATTCCTCGAAAAAAATTGTTATGAGGTCCAAATATATTCTTTATGAATCTTGTCCTTCATGGGGCTCCTTGGTTTGTCACAAGAAAAACTCACAAAGTCAGATAAATCTTGCGTTAAGGAATTTCTAGTTGAGGTCTCTCTTCAATCCAAATTCTCAATGAAATCAGTAGCCCTTTTGTCTTGGAAAATTGGTATGCAACATAAAGAGTTTCAATCTTGGTTACATAAGCAAAAGTGTTATAAGTTATTCTTTGATGGTTCCTTGAAAGGCAATCCTTGGGTGGTAGGTGCGAGGGGGATCTTAATTGATCCCGATAGACAAATATTTGAAACCTTTTCTCAGGGTATGGGAATGACTACCAATAATCAAGCCAAGAGGTATGTTCTATATACGGGTTGTGAAAAAATAATCTCTTTGGTCATTTTGAATGTCATCATTTTTTGGTATTCTTTGCTCATCATTTCACAAGCAAGGAAAATAATTTTCATTTTAGATACGATCCAAGGGAGGTTGTAGATACGAATTGTGGAATTGTTGAAGCGAATTCCAGTTTATAAATTCTTGCATATCAAGCATGATAATAACATGGACTCTGACTGTCTAACCAACATGGCAGTCCAACTGGAGTGTGGTGTCATAGTAAAAAAAGGAGTCCAACAACATTGTTGGTGGATCCCCTAGGTTTAATTAAGATGTAATGCATATCCCTTGCAAATCTATTTGCATGCATGACAATTTCCATATCACTTCCACCCTCGGTACAAGAACCCATTATTGGCATTTAATCCATCGGATACGAAGAAGTACTCTATGGTTATTCTACATGGTAAGGACAGTCTCAAGTTATAGTTATATGGCATCTTCTGGAGCTCTATTGCTTCACTATGGTAAGGAAAATCAGAGTGGAAAATAACCCAACCGGTAGCCCAAGGGTGAATCTAGGAAGACTCGGAGTGGCCATCAAGGGAACACCAACATTCCTAGCAAAAGGGAAATCACAAGAAGTCCCTTGCACGGGGGTCTCTTGGTTGGCTCCCATAGGGATACTAGCCATAGTTTCCGACTCAACAAGAAAGAAAAGTTTGAGGTCGAGTAGAAACCAATAACATATAGAGAACACCACTAGAACAAAAATCCTAAGTATCCATACGCAAGCAAAGATACCTTCCAAAGGAAAGCATGGGATGATGAGGACCCAAAACTAACTAGTGAAGGGAGAAGGACAGTTACTTGGGGTCCACAATACAATTACTTTGGGGTAAGAGTTTGAATCACCAAATGCTTTTCCAAAGAGCCGCACAGAGTTTCCTTCCACGTCTGCCCTATGTACAGTGGAAATAACATGTGGAAAGCCCTAAAGGTCAATATACTAAGGCTACCAAACTGGAAAAGAGGGTTCACTAGAATAGTTGTCAGTCCAGTCGATGCACATGGGCATGATAGATAAACACAAAACTCAAACAGTACCAGACACCACACAGGGCCAAAGGAGGTATTGAGTGAATCCCCATACGTGCAACAAATCCAATGTATGCTCAATTGAGTATTGGAGGGGTATCTCCGCTACTCAATATCACACGACCTTGTGCTTGACTCCTATGTGAGAGGAGATTTCTGATTCACCTCTTTGTAATGTTGGATTTCCTAAACGAGAGGTCACTATGTTTGAGTTGAATAGTTTTGGGTAGTTTAAAATCCCTAACCCAAAACACTACCCTAGACTAGTGTGTGTCGTCCTTGAAAATAAAACTTACTAGTATATTTTAATTATTAGTATTCTTTTTAAGGGTTGTTGATTACTCATAAAAGGTAGCGGTGATGAAACTAAAGATGTTTTTGACTTGAAAGTGGAAACAACATGGAAAATGCAAAAGAGGTTCAAAATACAAATCTTTTACTTCTCTTTTTCTTTTCAAAATTGAAAATGCATGCCACAAATGAAAGCTATATTTTCTTTTTCCAAAACATAGAGATAAACAATGCACCTAAGCCTAATGGCACTAGCCTAAATGCATATAAAACAAGGACTTGTTTTTTTAACCTTTCTATTTTTAAATGAAAAAAGAAAACAAAATATAAACAAGTGCATGCATAAGATGTAAATACAAAGCAAATGAACTTTTGTACTATGTCCACAAAACAAAACCCTGGACTGTCCTAAGGTCTGACAAGACCTCTCTTGGAAGGAAGACCTGTATAAAAGACTAAGAAAAACACTTTGGCATAAGGAATATGACCAAAAATACTGACTAAGACAAGGATTAGATGGATTCCAAGTTCAGTTTATACCTACTAATAGAGGATGATCAACACCATACAAACATGATCATGCCAAGCAAGGAGATCAAGGAAACAACAAGATACAAGCACAAATGATTCAAAAAGTGTTGTAACCCAAGTTAAGATCAATTATAAATAAAGACACCAAGTCTAAGTGGTATTACACAGACCTGAGGACAACATGGACCCTAAAGATTGCAACCAGACCCCTCCAGAACAACCCTAAAAGTGAAAAATTCACTGAGAAGAGGGACACACTAGTGCATTGTGCTGAAAGAAACATTTAAAATGCAGGTGGAAGCACTCTGAACCTATGTGTAAATGGGAAAACACTACTATGTGGTCTAGCACAAGCATGTGGGTATTAGAAGGTACAAAAAGGTGAAAATCATCCCCAAAACAACAAGGAGGGTGTCCACAACGACTCAAGGATTGTTCCTAACTTGAAAGTAAGACTCAAACCTTGAAAGACACTAGAAACATATACAAGGATACCCCAAAGTAGACAGGCTTCTCCCCAACAGAGTTTCCATTTTTGTTGTTAGGGAAAATGTTCCTATGGTTGGGGTGAGGCCATTGACATACTAAGGGTTTACAGAGTGACATATAAAGTTATGCAAGTACAAAATTAAGCAAAAGTTCAAGGGTTAGGAGGGTTTGTACCTTACAAACTAAATGTTGATCCAAGCCTTTCCTTTAGTCCTCCTCTTTCTCTTCAATCAAGGGACTTTCAAAACAACTTCAAACCTTCCTCAAACCAATTTGACTACATATAAAGCATTGACATTGAAAAGAACATGAAACCTTAATATCATGACATCAACATATAATAAAAAATTGAGATGTACATATAGTTATTTGGAAAGGGAAGAATGTCAAGTATTTATCAATCAATGAAAGAAGTACAAGATATACTTTCTCCTCATTCAAGGCACCTCTTGAAACCTTCGATCTGGATCTCTTACTTCTCCCGTCCAAGAATCCCAACCTCCAAGCTCTGAGCAAGGGTAGATGGCAAGTAGGGAATAGGTAAGGGGGATGAGAGTTCAAATTCTGCCAACATAATAATAGCCAAAGCTAAGCCCCCTTCATGATACCCTCTCCCTCTCTTATATAGAAAATGGAAGAGATTGGCCGAGGATGGAGCAGTTACAATCGTTGAGGTAGTTCCAAAACCACCCAAACCCACCCCAAACCACGCAAAATTTGAGATTTTATATATATTTTTGAGTATTTTGAGGGTACACCCTAGTGGAACACTAGCAACTAGTGTGTGCAAGGTCAAAAACTCTAGTGGAACACTAACACCCTATGTTTCTGGCAAAAAATGCATTTTTTAGGGTTTGTCTAGTGGTTTTCACGAGATGGTTTGGTCTAGAAACTTGTTCATCAGCCACCTAAGCATCCTATGAACCAAGAAAGAGGTATGGGAGTGATAAAGAAGTCCCAAATATGGCCCTTCCATCCATTGCATGTCCTTTGGGTGAGTGACAATAAATTCATGACGTGTCGTCATGCAACCAAAGCATGTAAGTGTTGTCATAGATAGAGAAGTGCCAATTTTGACTATAACCGTGAGACCTCCAAGGAATTAAGAATATATGTACCTGGTGAGAGACGTGTTGAGGTTAGTTGAGATGTGCCTTTCCATGAGGAGGAAATATTCAAGCGATCAAAAGAGCTTGAATGTGATCTAGAGATAGAGGAGATTGAGGCTCCTATATCAGAAGATCATGATGATGATTCTTCCCGTTCTGATGTTTAGAAGGAGAATCCAATAGAACATGCAGAGCTACCTATCATTGATGAACCAGTTGAACTTGTTGATGAACCTCCTACAAAGAGGAGGTCATCATGGTCCCGAGATGTATTGAGAGATGCTGAGAAGCATGGAGCACTAGTGGGATATTCCATAGAGCACACGATGCCTTATATGTATTTAGGATATGTTGCATTGATGAGAAGCATCAATGACTCAGAGCCTTCATCATATGAATATGATGCAAAGCATTAAGTGTGGAAAGATTCTATGACAAAGGAATATAATTCTATTATGAAGAAAGATGTTTGGGATATTGTTCCCAAACCTGAGAGGGAGTCAGTTGTAACTTTCAGATGGATTTACAAGATAAAGCATGTTGCGGATGGTAGCGTGGAAAAGTACAAAGCCATGTTTGTTTCCCATGGCTTTTCTCAGAAATAGGGAATTGATTATGAAGAGAATTTTTCTCCAGTGGCCAGATATACCACCATTAGATCTGTTATTTCACTTGCATCAGTATTGGGTTGGAAGCTTCAACAGATGGATGTGAACACTGCCTTCCTGAATGGTGAGGTTGAGGAACAAGTTTACATTGAGAATACTAATGCTTTTCTGATACACGGGAAGGATTCCCATGTGTGCAAGTTGAAGAAATCCCTGTACGGGTTAAAGCAAACTCCCTGAGCTTGGTATGCTAGAAGAGATGGTTATCTTCAGAAACTGGGTTTCTTGAAGAGTGAAGCATATTAAAACTGTTACTTCAAAGTAGTGGAGAACCAACCTCTGATATTGGTTCTATATGTTGATGATCTTTTCCTCATTGGAAAGGAAAGACTGATTGTTGAGTGTAAGAGGGAGCTTACCTCAGAGCTTGAGATGAAAGACTTAGGTCTGATGCACTACTTTCTAGGGCTTTAGATATGGCAGAGAAATGATGAGATATTTCTATCTCAAGGGAAGTACACTATAGACATCTTGTAGAGATTTGGGATGGTGGATTGTAAATCCATGAATACTATGATGGATTCTAATTTGAGGAAACTGTTATCACCAACATTATAGTTGCCAATGTATGATGGATCCAGGATAGATGGTAGAGGGACAAGCAACTAAGGAGGTGGAACCAAGAATGCCTAGACTCCCAAATGGATGGTTGTCACGTCAATCAAGGTAGTATTCACTTTATGTTATCTAAGTCTGAGACAACAAAGGGGGAGACCCAGATCTACTTCCGACAGGAGAGATCAGACCTAGACACCAGATCAGATCAAGTAGGCTTGAGGTACATAAGGTGTAAGGTAATTGAAGACCCTATATCCATGGGATATGTTACCAAGTGTGCCAAGGATTTGGATTAGGATTTCGGAAGTGTTAAGTCTGATCCAAAATGGAACCAAGGTAACTTATGGGGTGGATACAAGATCTGGGGTTGAGGCACTAGCAACTAATGAAGACAATCGTTTCCTTGGGAAACGTAACCGAGGCAGGGTGAGTAAGGACAGAGTTGGGATTGTATAGTACTGAAGAGATAGACTCAATGAGAGATATGAAAATGTTAGATTACCTGAGTCATCAAGGAGCAGACAACTTTCCTGGAAAAGAGGTCAAGAGTGGGATAGCGCTAGGCTTGGAGTTTAGTGCCTGTTGGGCCTTTGGAAATGGAGTTAGTATTTGCACAAAGTTAGAGTGAACCCACTTGGGATATGCCTTGATATATGGACCCAGGAAAGTGTTTGGCCTGAAAAATTCAGTTTGCAGGGGAAAACAACAGAAGGAGGTCTAGCGCTAGGGTTTGGAGAGGCATATCTGCATATCTAGTACAACCAAGAGACTATCAACTCAGCATTGGAGGAGAGATGAGATCAGAATGGCCTGATCTACAAACCCAAGTCAGAAAATTTAAAAAAAAATCATATATGGAAAAGTCAAAATCTGATGAGGGAAGCTAAGATGTTGAAAGTCAGTTTTTCAGATATAGGGCTACTTGGCAGGAACTAGCTCAGCGTTGTGGGTATTCTGGAGTGACGAAGACATGATCTACAAACCCAAGTGATTATTTTCTGAAAAAATTCAAATCTGGAAAAGTCAACATTTCAGTAGGGGTGCTAGGGTTTGAGCAGTTAGAAATTCCAATCTAGGGAAAACCAATCAAAATCTGGACAACATTGAGGAGGATTTGGTGAGAGGGGTGTCCGATCTACAAAACCGAGCAGTGGTTTGTCCAAAGATCGAATGGTTCCCTGATTAAGTATTTTTATTTTTATTTTTTTTATTTAGGAGTTTTTTTATAAAAAAATTGAAGAAAAGCAGGTATAATGGATTGAGATCTGAAAGAGAAAACACTGACTTGCAGATATTACTTGGAAATGCTTGTATATTCCTTGATGATGATGATTCCCGGCATCTCGATCAATTCTGGAATATCTGAGTGAGTTCTAGGACCAACGTTATGCTCCAAGTGACCAATCCGCCCCCTATCCTGCATAAGCAAATGTCAACAATATCAGATTTGTTATACCACGAAAGAAAAATCTAGATCTACAGAAAAGTAACAAGATGTAATCATAGATCACAATGAAGCTAATGAAAACTCTCTGATACAAGACGAAGACAATCCGAGCGAGTTGAGGTCCCCTTGCAAAAACGCTCCAGCTGAAAATGCCCTCCTGTAGACAAGACAATGATCCCGAAAAAATATGTGGATCTCACACAATATTCCAAATGCTAGGAAGCAAGAGACTTTCCAATCACCACCGAAGAACATCAGATGCAAAGAAGATTCAGAAAATATCCACAAAAAAATCTTTCTATAATTCATATTCAAGAGCCAAAGACCCCTTACAAATGAGAAGCTCTCTCTTTTAAATAGGAATGAGAGAACCAAAATCCTAACCACTTTCAAAATGAGTGGCTAAGATTAAAAGATAAAATGTTCTAATCAATGGTTGAGATGAGCTCAACATACAATACATGGATCAATATAACCATAAAGTACCAAAGTGGACTAAATCACCAATAAAGAGGGTACCCCACTCAACAAGAAATAAATGAAGCACATGGTGGGTCCATGGAGTGTTAACTAACTCCATCTGGGTGCCCCATGGCATAATAAAATAAAATAATATTTTAATTTTTTAACTTTGTGCCTCCTTGAGGAAATCGCGAGCCTCCCAAAAGCTCCAGAAAATAATATAAAAATGCACAAAAAATAGATGTGGGCCCAATCAGGTGCTGCAATTGCTGGCGAAGGTGCGGAGGACATCACACTCATCATCATGACTCATCCCATGTCATTTCCTTGCCTCAGTAGCCTAAATCGATTTCTTCAATAGCCATTTAATCATTTTTAATCTGCCTCAAGAAACGTGAACATGCCAAAACAACCTCCAAGGGTGCCTGCATTGTCAAACTGAGCCCACTAGGCTCTCTGGGATGGGGGTACCATGGTACAATCAATTGGTTGCACCCACTATTCCCCATACAACGCCCTAGGATATCCCAATAAAACATCTCCCTACTCAGACACATCATCCTGTGAAGCAAAACTGCATTAAAAAGGTAAAATGAGCCTGATCATCTTCTGCAAGTGCCCCGAACTGAAAAGAAGCTATCTCACTAGAGTCTGAGATTCCAAATCCACCTAGGGTGCATACTCATACCCATACCAGGTCTCTGCTTGATCATCAACAATATCCAATAGACAATATAATCACCTGTAAATGACCAGATACCCATAATATAACTCAGGCTATCATCCATCTGATGCAAGTGTTACAAGGCTAAGACATGCTATACAAATAATTTAAGTAACATTTATAACAAGTAGCAGTCACCTCATTGGGGGTACATCAACCAATTACATATAGAGGGTTTTATTTATTATAACTCAAACCAGACTTTCGGGACTATACTCACTTCATAGTTGTAGTCAATTTGCTAGTGAAGGGTGAAGGATGAAATTGATAAGGCTAGGGTAAAGGATGACTTGCCAACTTAACATCATGAAACTTTGGATGTGGGAAGGGAATACTCACTATAACCACATGCCGGACAAACAACAACATAGGGAATGGCAGTGTATCGCAAATGGTTGAGTTGTTTAGAGAGTGCTTATTCAACTTAGGCATCATGTCTACATCAAGTTTGATCCAGGTTCATTAGGACCATCAATTTTATTTCCATGGCCTTTTTGGCCTGTATGTCCTTTTGGGGACTTCACCAGTGCTTAAAAGCACAGCTAATTACAACTTTCATCCATGACATATTCAAATTTATCAGGTCAACAATATTTGGATATAGCATATATTTAACAATTGCTTTTGGGACCTTTTCTTATACCCTTCACGAGGTATTTTAGCATTTCATTGCTCTTGGTCTTTGCTTGTATATGTTAAGAAACACATTTTATAATTTACATTTTCCATGGGCGCAGATATACATATTTCCAATATAAGTAGTACATGGGCTTTTAGTTTTAGCCAACAACATCTCAAGTGACTAGGGGGAGTTCTGCATGGTGCCAAACATCAGGACAACCGACCATAATGATTTAGGCATACAATCCAAATCACCAAAGGCAAGTTATTGTCACCAACTAAGATCCAAGACAAACTATAAACATGGAGGTTTGTCCAACAAAGGTTCTAGCATGAAAAAGGTCCTCCATGCCATAAGTCAAGTAGTAAGTCGAGTTAAAAACAAAACTGGAAGGTAATGGACAGGTGGAGATAGTGAAAGATGAAGCCAACACTAGCAAGCCAAATAATGGTGGGAATGACTACCTCTATTCTCCCTAGGGAGGGTAACACCAATGAATATAGATCAGAAACTTCCAAGTCTAAGTAGGGACACCGATGCATAATTCAAATACATCCAAGTCCAGATATTTATGACCACTAGATCATGACACTAAATGCTAGTATATGTCACAAAGATGAGTATAAGAGCAGTGATAACCATAACACAATAAAATAAATGTCGAGTCATAATCATGCACATAATCCATCTGAACCATCATCTATCCAATGAGAAAGCACTGATATAAATCTGGGCATCAATAAATGCTATGTAAATGACTAAATGGCTACATCGATCCTCAAATCTGAGTGTCCCAAGACTCAGTCCTGACAAGGGAGAGTACAATAGTCCACGAATAAAATAATGATCCGTCAAAACTGCTCATCTCAACATCTCATATGTAAGAGATCTGGCTGAAAAATGTACTATATCTGAAAAATAGAATATGGTAGCCCGACTACTATATATGTGATAACATCTCACTCCAGCTGGGACAAGTGCTCTACTGAAAAGAGCGCTTGAGAACCTCAGAATATATGGTCCTCATACTTTGCTTCTCGGATCCTCGATCAATCCATCCAGCTTTGCAACCGCCACAAAAAATGTCACTGCCACCAAAAATGTCACTGACTACATGCATCATGTCTAGAGCTATACCAAAATCACAGACCGGTCGTGAGAACACTATGTGGATAATATATAAAATACTGAAAATAAAGATGCATGAAACTGAAAAGCAGAAAATAAATCTAATCTATAACCATAAATTTCCATAAAAAATTGACTTTTATTTTGTAGAAATCAAAACTACACTAAGAGCTTCAAAGGCGAGCTTCAAACAAAGGTGCAAGGTTCTACACTACTGTCGGGAAAGGCTTATTCGGGTCCTATCTACTCTACTCTACTAGGCAAGGAGGAATTCAAGGCTAAGTGAGGTCAGGAATGTATCCCCTCAAATCCCTCTGGTTGACAGGAAGTAAAATTTGTCGTCCAGTACTAGTAACAAGAAAACATATGTCACCTATGCAATGTTCAATGGAAAAGGGTCCAACCCAAATGTCATTAGCTTGCCTTGATTGAAAATGCAATAAGTGGTTCCGAAAAAGGACTTGACTTCCAGTGGGAAATCTATTCCTATTCACCGACTCAAGAACGACTTCAATGTTCCGTATAGACATGGGATGGACATCAATGAGGTTTTGTGGTTGCGGGATGACAATCCTTGACCTCCTCCTGGAAGGAAGTGCATCAAATCTGGGTGAACACCCTCAATGGGAATGGCTATATTGCCAAATAGGATCTCTCCAATCTCTCTTCTTATCCCCTGGGTACTTGTACTAGGCCTATCATCATGAGGAGATATTACACATTTGATAGTTTCTCCCACAGTCCAAAAGTCTCTATTTTCTTGCAAAGGATGAGGCATACCAGATATAACAGTATTGTGGCTAGAGCCTTCCCTTGGAGGAACATGGATATGCATTCCCTCTAGCTTGGTTGAGCCTACTTCAGACTGAGATGCAGCAGGACTAGGAATGTGAGATGAAGCATGACTACGAAGACTGGATGACTCAAGTGGTAGGAGAAAATTAGGGATGAGAGGATATGCTGATAAGGCATTATTTGGTGTGGCTGAAGGAGTCTGAAATATAGCAAGATTGTTAAGATTAAAATATCCTTCAGGTGGATCGTTTATTAAAGCATCCTCTTTTCAACTCAAAGAGTTATCATGGACTCAAATTAGGTTACCATCTTCCAAAGACAAATGAGATAATGACCCAGCAACATCAGAAATACGGGTGCTACTAAATTCATCATCAACATCTACTACACTAGCTAACTCAGGATGGTTTTCCCATGAGTAAATAGGTTCAAGTCCTTGGCTTTCTCTCTCTCTATTATGGTCAATTAAAGCAATCCATTCATTTACTCAGCAAGGGATTCTTCCCATATGCCTAGCATCATCAATTTCACCAACTTCAATTGTAGGATTTATTGCGTTGTTTTGCTCGTGACATTGAAGTTGGTTCTCATTTCTTCTTAATTCCTCTAATTCCTCTAAGAATTCACCTCCAAGCATTTCCAAGTTAATCATCCTACGGAGTTCAGTTATTTGATTTTATTCCGAAGATGATTCAGAATCTTCCATTGCCATGAACATGTTTTCAGGCTGCCTGTATTCCCTTACTTCATGGGCCTTACCATTATTCAACAATTCTTCCCCATATGTGTTTTTAATTCCTTCCTCAACAGTCTCCAAATGTTTTTCATAGCAGGGTTCTGTATTGATCCTAATCAGAGCACCGTCAGAGTTTGGGACAAAAAGGTATGATAAATCCATCATGAGGTATCCACCTAAACCAACTGCCCACTTTCTAGATAAAAGCATTCCATATGTTGGGGAAAGTCAATAACAACTACATCCATCATAGTGGAGATGTTTGAACATGCAAACAGATCAGCTCTAAGGTTTTTGATCAAGCCTTAGGATGGAACTCGCCTCGAGTCTATCCCACAGACATTTCCATAAGGCTTAGTCACTTCCAATCCCATTTCCTCCATGACATGCAAAGGCATTACATTCATAGCTGCTCTAGAATCCAACATGCAATTATGCAGGAGCATATTCTGAATGTGTAAGGTTAGGTAAAAGGGAGGGTGACTGTCGTTCTTTCTCTCATAGATAGAAGATTGTATGTTAACAGGTGGATCCTTCTCATCTTTGCTAAGTTGTATCCCACTAGGGCTCTATATGTGACTGGATTCTAAGGCAATCTCAGGGGTCTTGTCTATAAATTTGAGCATATAGATCTGTAGACAAATACACAACTCACAAAGAAGATCTCACAATTTACTCAGCAATTGAAGAATGAAACAGTGCAAAAGGCTTGCAGCTGTGAATGCTTTCATTAATCAAAAAATTAATCCAAATGATAATTACAATGAAGTAAAATGGCTTTAATAGCCACAAGCAATTCGAATCCACATGAGGAAGTTCGAATTGATTAGACTCTACTTGACTGTAGGTAACCAAGACCTTGTCTAAATCACTATCGAAGGACCCAGTAGTTAACTGTCCTTGTCTAAACCATAATCGGAGTTCATCGGAGCTCTAAAACACAACTCAAGTGTTACATTTAATGTTGACTAATGGTTAACTGACTGTGGTAGGTGAGAAATGCGCCCCACATGTGTGCTGTCAAGTAAACCTAGCTCTAACTGAACGTAGAGGACTAGAACTGAATGTAACTGACTCCTAACTTAGCATGACCAGTCATTAACTGAAGTGAACTGACCTTGGTTGGTTTCGGCACTCCCAGTGGCTTCCTAAATTGTAGGGATTGATCTAAGAGACTCCTAAACTTATGCAATCAAGTGTAATAAGTGGCAGTGAGCCTCAATTAGTGTTCCCCACACTTTAGTAACTGAAATATGTGCCCCAATTAGGTCTAAACCATATGATGGTGTTAATGACTATAAATAGACTGGATGGACTCCCGATTTAGACATGACTCCCAATTTAGACATATGACCAAATTTGGACAAGGGAGGATTAATAATCCTAACACCCCCCCTGAATGCTAACTTGGACAATCTGTGGGCCCTGGTAACTAAGACCATAGGTCACCCATTACATCAAGTAAAGTAAGATAACTGCTCAAAAACAAGGTGTTGGGGAAAAACCACATGGGAAAAAAGCCCCCCCTTCTAATTAAGCAGGTAGAATCAGGATCAATCTGGTTCTTCTGTGCACAGGTACCCTGGGGCCTGGCATGTGAACCTCTCCATCATTATGTCTGGAGGAATCTTCCTCTTTGGAAGAAGAATGATATGCTCAACTAAATCAGAAATATAGGCAGCTGCCGGATGAAGACTGGACCCATGTAGAGCAACTGAAGTCAACTGAAAAGTGAGAAAAGGTTCTTGAGAATTCAAAGAATGTGAGGAACACTCAAGAAACTGATATGTTGCAGCCATGAACAACAAACCATGAATGGTAAGAACAACCCCAAGTGTTAGGAGCAGGTGTCCAGGCGGATGCAGAAAATCTTCCTCTTTACTAGTTCTATGAGGAGATGAGCATGTGATCAATGGTAAAGAAGCACTGGGACTGTTGAGAGCGAATGCTTGAGCTCCATAGTTTGATATAGCTTCTAAAATAGACAATGAATCACATAATAAAATATCAGCAACCTCATATGAGGAAACTAACACCAAATCCCCATCAGCAGTTTTGAAGAGAAAGTGTGGTACTTGATTTTTCACACCGGAATTGGTGAGAGCAGCTACAAGCATGACTGAATGCTTTTGGATTTTAAAATATGAACCAAATAATATCAGATCAGAAAGTAAATCAGATCTAAATAGGTTCAAAACAGATCCAAAACTGTGAAATGGAATCAAATCCCCAGCAGCAATTTTGTAGGAGACTTGCGGTACTTGTTTCTTCACATCGTTGATGAGAACAGCTACAAGCAGTACTGAAAGATTATGAATTTGATATATTAAACCAAGAAATATCAGATCAAATCTAAATAAGATCATATCAAATCCAATAAGGTTAATATCAGATTCAAATAACTGGTTAACCGAGACAGTGGATGCACAGCTTTCTTCTTCTTCAAAATTCTGAATTTTGGTGCATGCAATCCTGCAGGAATTTGCTGGAAGATCTAGATCATGGGGAGCGAATGTGTCACTCTTATAATATAATATTTCTTCCAAAATATCCAAGTTTTTACATATTTTCACACCAGCAGCAACATTAGAGGAAGAAAAATCAAATTCCTC
>LPNX010531265.1:67914-82624 GCA_001517045.1 Pseudotsuga menziesii | reverse complement strand
AGAAAATCTTCCTCTTTACTAGTTCTATGAGGAGATGAGCATGTGATCAATGGTAAAGAAGCACTGGGACTGTTGAGAGCGAATGCTTGAGCTCCATAGTTTGATATAGCTTCTAAAATAGACANTTGCATGGAAGTGCAGCAGAATTTTTCTTCAATATCAGAGATTCGAATGTCTTCTTCTGTTTCAACAATATGAGAAGATGAGATATCAGAGATCTCATGAACTTCAGGAGCATCAGGAGAAGGAGTCACTGCATGGAGACTGTCTTCAATTCGAATTGACTGTGTAGAAGCTTCTGCTTCATCTTCATCTTGAACAACTTTATCAGAGAGAGTAGAGGCCGAGACTTTTGAATCAAGGATGCTTATGGTGCTGGATGTGCTCCCCCATGTGCTATCAATTCCAAAGGTTCTGTCCAATCTTGTCCAGAGTTCCTGTGGATCTTTAATAGATCTACTGAGGTAGCGCATGCTAGGAGAAAGAGCCAGTTTCATTATTTCAAAAGCTGCATCCTTTGCATTTAGGCAGTCATTTTCACTCTCAAAAGAATTTCTACCGAATCCATCAGACACCCAAAAGAGTTTTTGTCTATTCAGAAATCCAATCATCTTCACCTTCCATTCAAAATAGTCTGAGGATCGGGTGAGAAGAGGAACTGATGAATTCATTTCGAAGTTGTACCTGCAAAACAAAAAAATGATCCAGTAGGAGATCTGAGGAGGAGAAGTGCCTTGTCCGTCGAGGCTCTGATACCATGTAAATTTGAGCATATAGATATGTAGACAAATACACAACTCACAAAGAAGATCTCACAATTTACTCAGCAATTGAAGAATGAAACAATGCAAAAGGCTTGCAGCTGTGAATGCTTTCATTAATCAAAAAAGTAATCCAGATGATAATTACAATGAAGTAAAATGGCTTTAATAGCCACAAGCAATTCGAATCCACATGAGGAAGTTCGAATAGATTAGACTCTACTTGACTGTAGGTAACCAAGACCTTGTCTAAATCACTATCGAAGGACCCAGTAGTTAACTGTCCTTGTCTAAACCATAACCAGAGTTCATCGGAGCTCTAAAACACAACTCAAGTGTTACATTTAGTGTTGACTAATGGTTAACTGAATGTGGTAGGTGAGAAATGTGCCCCACATGTGTGCAGTCAAGTAAACCTAGCGCTAACTGAATGTAGAGGACTAGAACTGAATGTAACTGACTCCTAACTTAGCTTGACTCGTCATTAACTAAAGTGAACTGACCTTGGTTGGTTTCGACACTCCCAGTGGCTTCCTAAATTGTAGGGATTGATCTAGGAGACTCCTAAACTTATGCAATCAAGTGCAATAAGTGGCAGTGAGCCTCAATTAGTGTTCCCCACACTTTAGTAATTGAAATATGTGCCCCAATTAGGTCAAGTGGACTCAATGGTGTTAATGACTATAAATAGACTGGATGGACTCCCGATTTAGACATGACTCCCGATTTAGACATATGACCAAATCTGGACAAGGGAGGATTAATAATCCTAACATTGTCTTGGCTAATTCCATCAAAGAACTCCTCTACTTGGCTTCTTACAGAGGGCACTTTCATCAGTTTAGTGATAGGGATGTTACACATTATCTTGCTTAGCTCTTTCTCTATGTCAATGTTCAAATTCAAATCTCCTAAGGCAAGACCTTCTTCTTCCTTCTTATATTCATTAATTGTTTTACTTGTCAAATAAAGAAGGTTGGGGATCCACACTATGTTTATAGATTCTAACATGTGTTTGCTCTTTCGTTTCAGGGATGTTTATTGAACAACATGAAGGATCAGGATCATCAACAAAATCCTCTTCCTAATCCCAAGGTTCCTCTTCTTGCTCCCATGGCTCTTCCTCTAGGAGAATTCTTCCAAACCCATCATTCATGAAATTGATGTTGTTTGGTTGGTCATCAGGGTGGCTGGTGTTTGTTGGCTCTTCATCATTCTCATCACACCAATTAACATTCCTCTTCTCAGGATTCTTTGGATACTCGGGCCGTCTTCTATTAGGATATCTCTCAGGGCCTCCATTGTTGTTCCAGCAGGGTTTATGGCCATAAGGATTTCTATGTCTCTTAGGATCATGAAAACTAGCTACACTCTTGGTCAGGACAGTTAGTTGTTTCATCATCCCTTGCATGGTTTCTAATGTGTCCTTTGATTCTTTTGGTTCACTCACAGGTTCCTTAGGATTTCGAAGCTTAGGGTCAGATCTAGAAGTGGATGTGGCATAACTATTTAAGAGTTTTTGCTTACCCATAGATCCTGCATTCTGCTCAGCCATCTTTGCATTGAATTGGGCAGTCTTTAAGTCATCTGGATTCTTATCCTTCAAGTTGAAACCCAACCAACCGTCAAATACATTCAGATAATGGATAACCATCGACGCTTGGTCCTTAGGTCTAATTTCATGTGGGATATTTCCTACAGTCTTGTCAAATCTCAGGTTAAACTCATGGACTATTTCATTCTCCATTTTCTTTATGTCAAATAGTTGATGTAAGAGGAATTTCCCATCCAACTTGTGAGACCAATCACTATTAAGATTTGTGAAGAAGTTGTCATATCCGTCGATGGATGAAGTAGGTAATATATCAAACCACTTTCGTACATCTCCTTCCAGAGAATGCAGAAGGCCTCTCATGAACACATCTTCATCAACAGCTCCATATGCTTCCATATGATCCCAGACTTTATCAATGTGGTCTTCAATGGAGGCAACTGAGACTCCATCAAACTTAGGAACCTTCTCGAAATATTTATCAAGCATGTCATGCAGGGCCCCTTGGATTAGGGAGAAATCTAAAGGAGATGCCTTGGCCTTCCTTCCAAAAATCTTAGGGTTTTGTGGAGGAGGAGAATTCTGATTTCCACTAGTGTTTGTTTTGGCCATCGAGCTAGATGAGGTTGAAGGGGATCCCAAAGGATGACTTGAGAAAACAGTGGGGGCTGATACTTGTTTGTTTTTCCTTATGTAAGTTATAGGGATTCCTTTTGGGTTTATAGGACGTTTGAGGAACTTAAGATTAATACATTGGGTACGGTCCTCAGTGGAGTCGCAGGGTGGAGTCATCAGGTGAACCACACAAGTAATTCACCAATAAGAGATATGTCATAGGGAAAGGTGAGGGATGTTGAACCAAGGTAGGCCTCTACCTCCCCGAAAACGACGCCAAAATGTTATCACCAACCTTGTAGTTGCCTATGTATGATGGATCCAGGATGGATGGTAGAGGGGCAAGCAACTAAGGAGGTGGAACCAAGACTGCCTAGACTCCCAAATGGATGGTTGTCATGTCAATCAAGGTAGTCTTCGCTTCATGTTATCTAAGTCCGAGACAACAAAGGGGGAGACCCAGATCTAATCCCGACAGGAGAGATCAGACCTAGACACCAGATCAGATCAAGTAGGCTTGAGGTACGTAAGGTGTAAGGTAATTTAAGACCCTAGATCTATGGGAGATGTTACCAGGTGTGTCAAGGATTTGGATTAGGGTTTTGGAAGTGTTAAGTCTGATCCAAAATGGAACCAAGGTAACTTATGGGGTGGATACAATATCTGGGGTTGAGGAACTAGCAACTAATGAAGACAACCGTTGCCTTGGGAGATGTAACCGAGGTAGGGTGAGTAAGGACAGAGTTGGGACTGTCTAGTACCAAAGGGATAGACTCAATGAGAGATATGAAAAGGACCCAGGAAATTGTTTGGCTCGGAAAATTAAGTTTGCAGCGGAAACCAACAGAAGGAGGGCTAGCGCTAGGGTTTGGAGAGGCAGATATGCAAATCTAGAACAACCAAGAGACTACTAGCTCAGCGTTGGAGGAGAGATGATATCATAATGGCCTGATCTACAAACCCAAGTCAGAAAATCCTAGAAAAAATCAAATCTGGAAAAGTCAAAATCCGATGAGGGAAGCTAGGATGCTGAAAGTCAATTTTTTAGATCTAAGGCTACCTGGCAGGAACTAGCTCAGCGTTGGGGGTGTTCTAGAGTGAGGAAGACCTGATATACAAACCCAAGTGATTATTTTCTAGAAAACGTCCAATTTGGAAAAGTCAACAATTTAGTAAGGGCGCTAGGGTTTGAGCAGTCAAAAATTCAGATCTAGGAAAAACGAGTCACAATCTAGATAGTGTTGAGGAGGATTTGGTGAGAGGGGTGCCCAATCTACAAAACCCAGCAGTGGTTTGTCCAAAGATTGAGTGGTTCCTTGATTAAATATTTTTTTTGGATTTTTATTAGTTAGGAGTTTTTTCAGAGAAAAAATAAATAAAAAATAAAAAAATTGAAGAAAAGCAGGTACAATGGATTGAGATTTGAAAGAGAAAAGACTGACCTATAGATATTACTTGGAAATGCTTGTATATTCCTTGATGATGATGATCCCCGCCATCCCGATCAATTCTGGAATATATGAATGAGTTCTAGGACCAATCCAAGTGACCAATGCGCCCCCTATCCTGCACAAACAAACGTCAACAATATCAGATTTATTGTACCATGAAAGAAAAAGCTATATCTACAAAAAAGTAACAAGATGTAATCATAAATCACAATGAAGCTAATGAAAACCCCCTAATACAAGAAGAAGACAATTTGAGCGAGTTGAGGTCCCCTTGCAAAAACACTCCACCTGAAAACGCCCTCCTGTAGACAAGACAATGATCTCGAAAAAAGATATAGATCTCACACAATATTTTGAATGCTAGGAAGCAAGAGACTTTCCAATCAACACCGAAGAACATCAGATGCAAAAAAAAAAATCTTTCTATTATTCAGATTCAAGAGCTAAAGAGCCCTTACAAACGAGAAGCTCTCTTCTTTAAATATGAATGAGAGAACCAAAATCCTAACCACTTTCAAAATGAGTGGCTAAGATTAAAAGATAAAATGTTCTAATCAATGGTTGAGATGAGCTCAACATACAATACATGGATCAATAACCATAAAGTACCAAAGTGGACTAAATCACCCATAAAGAGGGTACCACACTCAACAAGAAATAAATGAAGCACGTGGTGGGTCCATGGAGTCTTAACTAACTCCCTCTGGGTGCCCCATGGCACAATAAAATAAAATAATATTTTAATTTTTTTAACTTTGTGCCTCCTTGATGAAATCGTGAGCCTCCCAAAAGCTCCATAAAATAATATAAAAATGCCCAAAAAATAGGTGTGTTCCCAATCAGGTGCTGCAACTGCTGGAGAGGGCGCGAAGGACATCACACTCATCATCATGACTCATCCCATGTCATTTCCTTGCCTCGGTAGCCCAAATCGATTTCTTCAATAGCCATTTAATCATTTTTTAATCTGCCTCGAGAAACATGAACCTGCCAAAACATCCTCCTAGGGTGCTTGTGTTGTCAAACTGAGCCCACCAGGCTCTCTGGGACGGGGGTACTATGGTACAATCAAGTGGCTATACCCCCTATGCCCCATACAACTCCCTAGGAGATATCAATAAAACATCTCCCTGCTTAGACACATCATCCTATGAAACAAAGTTGCATTAGAAAGGTAAAATGAGCCTGATCATCTTCTGCAAGTGCCTGAAACTAAAATTAAGCTATCTCACTAGACTCAGAGATTCCAAATCCATATAGGATGCATACTCATACCCCTACTAGATCTTTGCATGATCATCAACAATATCCAATAGACAATATAATCACCTATAAATGACCAGATACCCATAATATAACTCAGGCTATCATCCATCTGCTGCAAGTGTTACAAGGCTAAGACATGCTCTACAAATCATTTAAGTAACATTTATAACAAGTAGCAGTCACCTCACTGGTGGTACATCAACCAAATACATATCTAGGGTTTTATTTATTATTACTCAAACTAGACTTTCATGACTATACTCACTTCATAGTTGTAGTCGATTTGATAGTGAAGGGTGAAGGCTGAAATTGAAAAAGCTAGGGTAAATGATGACTTGCCAACTTAACATCATGACACTTTGGATGTGGGAAGGGAATACTCACTATAAGCACATGTCGAACAAACAACAACTTAGGGAATGGCAGTGCCTCACAAATGGTTGGGTTGTTTAGAGAGTGCTTATTCAACTTAGGCATCATGTCTACATCAAGTTTGATCCAGGTTCATTAGGACCATCAATTTTATTTCCATGGCCTTTTTGGCCTATATGTCCTTTTGGGGACTTCACCAGTGCTTAAAAGCACAGCTAACTGCAGCTTTCATCTAGGACATATTCAAATTTATAAGGTCAGTAATATTTGGATATAGCATATATTTAACCATTGCTTTTGGGACCTTTTCTTATACCCTTCACGGAGTATTTTAGCATTTCATTGCTCTTTCCCTTTGCTTGTATATGTTAAGAAACACATTTTAGAATTTACATTTTCCATGGACGCAGATATAAATATTTCCAAGATAAGTAGTACACGAGCTTTCAGTTTTAGCCAACAACATCTCAAGTGACTAGGGGGAGTTTTGCACAGTGCCAAACATCGGAACAACCAACCATAATGATTTAGGCATACAATCCAACTCACCAAGGGCAAGTTCTATCACCAACTCAGATCCAAGACACACTATAAATAGGGAGGTTTTTCCAACAAAGGTTCTAGCGGGAAAAAAGGTCCTCCATGCCATAAGTCAAGTAGTAAATTGGTTTAAAAACAAAACTGGAAGGTAATGGACGGGTGGAGATAGTGAAATATGAAGCCAACATTAGCAAGCCAAATAATGGTGGGAATGACTACCTCTATTCTCCCTAGGGAGGGTAACACCAATGAGTATAGATCAGAAACTTCCAAGTCTAAGTAGGGACACCAATACATAATACAATACATCAAAGTCCATATATTTATGACCGCCATATCATGACACTAAATGCTAGTATATGTCACAAAGATGAGTATAAGAGAAATGATAACCATAACACAATAAAATAAATGTCGAGTCATAATCATGCAAATAATCCATCTGAACCATCATCTATCCAATGAAAAAGCATTGATATAAATCTGGGCATCAATAACTGCTCTGTAAATGACTAAATGGATACATTAGTCTTCAAATATGAGTGTCCTGAGACTCAGTCCTGACATGGGAGATTACAATAGTCCACGAATAAAATAATGATCAGTCAGAACTGCTCATCTCAGCATCTCATATGTAAGAGATCTGGCTGAAAAATGTATTGTATATGAAAAATAGAAAAGGGTAGCCCGACTACTGTATATGTGATAACAGAAACTCCATGAGATCGAGTATGGATTGGATCCAATGGACCACGTATTATACATACAGTTGATTGGCTCGTTGATCTACCTGATACATTTGAGGCCATACATTTTCTATGAAGTTATCATTTTGAGTCAGTTCATTATTGATCCTAGACATAGACACTAGGTTGCGGTAAGCATATTTTGAGATACCTCCGCGGTACCATTGGTTATGGACTCAGGTATGCCTCTAATGGAGGAGTTTGGTTTCTTGTATTTACTGATCCTGATTGGGGTGGAAACATTATTGATCGGAAGAGCACTTCTGGTCATTGTTTCAGTTTGGGTTGTGCTATGATTTCTTGGTCTAGCAGAAAGCAGGGTTCAGTTTCCTAGAGTACAACAGAGGCTAAATACATTGCTACTAGTATTGCTTGCAGAGAAGCAGTGTGGTTGAGAGAGATACTTAGAGGATTGTTTGGTGAAAATCTAGAGCCTACAGTGATCAGGTGTGAAAACCATAGTTGTATAAATCTTTTCGAAAATCCAGCGTTTCACGACATATCGAAACACATAGAAATGAAGTATCACTTCATTCGTGCTTCATTTGAGACATCGTCCAGAAAGGTATTGTGAAGCTTCAGGACATAACTATTGATGAGCATATTGCAAACGTGTTAACAAAACCTCTATATGTGACGAAGTTCCTACGCTTCCAATATAAGCTTGGTATGGCAGATAATGTCTCCCTTTCTAAGAGGGAGTGTTAAATGTACAACCTTAGGAGCCATTCTCCAGGAGACTTGTGTTGTATCAATTTAAGGGAGTTATGTTGTATGAAGTCAGGAACTTATGTTGTATTAAGTAAAATAAACTTGTGGTGTGCCAAGTTAGGATGTTATGTTGTATCAAGTCCTATGCATGAAAGATGCCTTTACTATGATCTTGTGTTGTATCAAGATCAGAAGCTTGTGTTGTATCAAGACTGGTCTTGTGTTGTATCAAGACTATAGACTTGTGTTGTATCAAAGTCTATACTTGTGTTGTATCAAGTCATGTGGATATGATATGTGATGTATTGCTAGTCATTGTTACTAGGTGTTATAAATCTCCTCCAGGGCTTAGATACTCCTAGAGTGAATTACTTTAGCATATGACTATATGACTCGAGGTAATACATATGATCATTAGTATGGAACAATTCTTCTGAGTATGATATGATAATATGATTAATTAATCAATACACATATGAACCATGCAGTATTTTATTAATGATAAATGAGATGAGCTTATAGAAAGAGTAAGGATTTGAATTACCTATGTTAGACCTTCAGTGAACTCAAATTCCAAAGACATCAGTTAACTATCAGTTGTGGAAAATTAAGTTTCAGTTAAATAAGGAATCTACTCCTTGATTAATGCAAAGTGTTTGTTCATGGATGGCACTGATTGTGAAGCATTAGAGACATTCAATTAAACTCATAACTAATGGTCAAGTAGTCAATTGATGATTGAGTTCAGTTAAATTAGTTCACATTCAGTTCATCTAGTTCACATTTAGTTCAATCAGTTCACATTCAGTTAAGCTAGTTCACATTTAGTTCAGCCAATTCACATTCAGTTCAGCCAGTTCAGTTTCAGTTAAAGATAGTTAACACTAAGTGAAAGAAGGAAAGCACATATCTTCTGCATGGGAGAGAATTTGAGGTGGAAATTTGGCACCAAGTCAAGGAAGGTGCTAATGTTCGATGCAATAATGTAATTTTAGTGTACACAGTGTTCACAATGCACCAAAAGCATGCAACCATTTGCTACATTCTCTTTTGTATGATTGTAAGCTTGTTATTAAAGTTCTATGCACTTGGAAAGGATGACACAATGTTCCTAGTGATCTCTATTCTCTATTGCTGCATTAATATATCTTATAAGGCAATCTGCTCATGTATTGAAAATCATTCTCGGCAATTATCTATCATACTCAAAGGATTGTTGGGTTTTTCATCCTCCGTGTTTGAAGGGTTTTCCTAGGGTAAATATTGTGACTTATGGATTGAATGATTTGTGTGATTGAATTGTTTATGAGATTGACATATGTTGTAGTTAATTATCAAAAAAAATTAAAGTTCAATCATATTCATTTTTTGCTCAAACATTAACAACTACATGGTAAGAGTGGATTTCTTTTTCTTTACTATTGTCGTCCAAGTATCCTTATTGTCTTGATTTGGAGGTTCTTGGTTTATCAAAGGCTCTTCTTCGTATACTTTATTTTCCTAACTCATCTTGGGATGTATTCTAAGATGTGATACCTCCTTTAAAATCGGGTCCAATGACCCAATAGGTTCCTCCTTTAGCAGAGGATCTTCTGATTCTTTGTAACTATAAAAAACCGTTTTACTGTAAATTCTCAAACTTCCACTTTCTAAAATACAAATAATCCATGAGTTGATAAAATAGATATGATGATAATATTTTACATTGAGGCTCGCCTTTATAGGCTTGAGCATATGTAGTGAAGGGTTACACCCTTTCACTTAGTAATTTATAACTATAATTAATATATTATTTCATATTTGTTACCCTCTTCGTTATTTAATTATTAGTAGTTATTTAGTGTTTATTTATTATATATTTGTGTTCATTACATTGCCTCTCCCTTAGAATTGCTTTGTCCTCAAAGCACAATTATGGGATACTTTATCCTTTGTTCTTGCTCGTAACGCTTTCTCATGAAATTGTGTGTTGGTAGATGCAACACTTGATGAAATAAGACGATACGTTCTTTTAAACATTGTGTGGAAATGTTGCATCATTTGTGAAGTTGTCCATCCGAGATATACCTTTAACGGAATTATTTGTGGATAAATTGTCAAGAATTGTCGATTTTTCCTTTGCTCTTTGTAGGAATAATACTGGTAATTTTCCTTTTGATCTTGTCGTCTATCATAACGACTCTTGTGATTTGGATGGAGATACAGAACTCAAATCGCCTGTGAAGTGTTTACTGGAACTTCAACTTTTGGTGCTTCTAACGATTTTTGTAATTTTTTTTGGAACCATTTTCTGTTGATGCTTGTAGCGATGTGACAATAAGATTTTTCTTTTGAACCTTGAAGAGCTTTGCATTGCTTCATTTTTCTGATGTTTGAATTTGAGCCTTTGACGACTTCTCTATTGCATTAGTCATCGTTTCTTTGTCGACACTTGATCTCTTGCAATCTAGATTTTCTTGTAAATATTTATTCTCCCGCTTTAGCTTCCTAACTTGTATAAGCATGTCTTCATTAAATTTATTTAAGTGTAAGAGTTCTTCTTTATAGTTTGAGTTGACAACGTCATATTGATTGCCTTGATTTTTGGGTTCTCTTTCTTTTAATTTTTTTATTTGCTCTAACAATTCCTGATTAACCATTTTTAAGGAAGAGTTTTCTTTGTCTTTGCATGATAATTCTTTTTGAATATCTCGATTCTCCTCTTCAAACTGTTGATTGCATTGAAACTTATCCTTTTCCTTCTTGATTTGCAAAAGTAATTTCTTGTTATGATCTCTTAGATGAGAGATCTTTTCTTCTTTACCTGCAATAACCTTGTTGAAATTGTTTTGTATCGTTTGTATTGATTTCTCATTTCCCTGTGACAATATCTTTCATATTTCTTTGAATTCTTTAGATGATGCGACCTCTGATTTTGTCTTCATGTTAATGTCCAACAATGTGATTTTTTTATTTTTGTAGGGGAATGTCAGAAACTTTTTTTCAGCATTTAAGATAAAAGTCCCCAATAATTTTAGCCACGGTAATCCTAAAACTAGGTCATCGTCACTACTCCACAAGGATTTAAATATAAAGTGTGAGACACTGATATAATCTCCAATGTTCCATTGCAAATCACTTATTGCATATTCTTTGTTTTTACGAAGGTTTAACCTTTCACCTATATTTGAGTCTAGAATCGCTAACTCATTGGCAAATCCATCACTAATATAATTATTGTGTTCGCCGGGAGCAATAGAAATAGTAATGTTTTTTCCTCTAATCATTCCTTTTATTTGGAATAACTTTGAAACATAAGTTTTTAAAGTGCTTGAAAATTTTCCTTGTTTTTTGCCATAAGATTCCCTTTTCTTTTGTTTGTGTCGAAATTTTATTTATTTATTTTGGACTTTCCTTCTTTATATTCTTTAAAATTTTCACCTTCCAATTTCTAGTCCTTAACTTTTATTTTTTCCCAATAGTTTTGTAAAATGCCAATAGATTGGGTGGTTGGAAGGAACGAGAGTTACGTTCCCCACCTACGTTCAAATCTCACTTGCTTAGTAGCAATTATTATGCACTTTTAAAAAAAAAATTCTCTTAAGTTTTGTAAAATGTGATTAGATTGGGTGGTTGGGAGGAATGAGTGTTACATTTTCCACCTAAGTTCAAATTTCACTTGCTCTTTACTAGTAATTATTATGCACTTTTATATTCAAACCCAAACCCACTTATTAAGAAACCACATGTGGTTTCACTTTTACCCTTTTCTTTTGTTTTACTTTTACTTTTTTTTTTTTTTTGGGGGGGGGGGGGGTTACGGTTTTACTTTTACTTTGTTTTTTTTTATGGAGAATGTCCTATATTTTAGGGAAACCCTAAAAACTTAATTTACACAAAGTGTAAATTGTTGACACTGAGAGGGGGGGTGAATCAGTGTAAAGCAATTTTTAAACCTTTCTTAGCTTGCCAATTCATCAATCTAATACTCTACCATAATCATTTCATAAACATCATTCACATAGCATAAGCATTTCATTCATAACACAGAAGAACACCACACCATATAAATTTGTAATCTTTTTATATTATTTTGGTCCGGCTACAACCATTAGGCGAAATCAGCACCTACTGATACATAGAGCACCTACTCTGAATCCAGGACCCTGCCTGGTTTTCTTAGACCCTGCTAAGAAGGGTTTGAGGTATCCTAACCTCAGAAGCAAGACAAGCTTGCTTTTACATTAAGGCTCACTGTCACATCAACTCATCCATCTGCAGACACATCAACTCAGCTGTAACACTGCTCATCATTCATCCACTGCTGCTCAACATTGCTGCAATAGTCTCAATCTCTGCTCAGACATCTGAAGTTGTACCATCAAGAATCTTCAAGTAATCAAGAGGTCTGCACATGTGCCAAGTCATCAAAGGAAATGTTGCTCATGATCAATGCTGCTCACCGTCTTCTCTGATCATCATTGTCCACTCTGTTGTTACCTTGCTCATTAGACATCTATACTGCTGCAATATTGCAAAGTCTGCTGTTCAACATTCTGCCACTAGCATCATTTCTTTATCACAAGGAATCTGCTGTTCAAGAATCTCCCAGTCATCCAAAGGACTACACATATGCCAAATCATCAAAGGATTCTACTTAATACATCCAATTCAATTTGACATTGCTCCCACTCATCAACTGCTGCTCATTACTCTTATCATCAACCTGTCAAATCTAAAACCATTCTTTCCACAACCAACTGTTGTTCATGACATTCATCAAGAGATATGCTCATCAAAGGGCTTACTTATGCCGAGACAATAAGAGTGTTCTTAGATATCAAAGGAATCACCCAATCAAACGTTGTATCAGTCATCAAAAGGTTGCTTGTCATCAAATACTCCAGTCATCACTGTCAAGATTGTCACCTTAATGCACCTAAAGACTTTATCTGTCTATGTACTCTTCCTTGTGTATACTGCTGCTACTGTCATTTGAACAAAACATGTAAACAATACTGTAACATAGCTGACCAATAAAGTGTTAAGATACCCAGCTTTATTCCAAGCAAAATAGGAGTTGTACAGGGCTGGAATTGACTAATGTTTACAGGATGTTCACTTAAAAATATTGCACCAGCAGTTCAATAAAGGGCAGCCTGTAGCATACTGCGAATACCCTTCTCTTTGTCAGCTTCACCAACAGCAACATATATATATCAGACTCTTTTAAACAGCAGATGGCGTGGGTAGAAGAGAGACAGTCTGGTTGTTCTTTGCAGCCTTGTTCTTGTTCCCAGGTAGCCAACTTCCAAAAGAGACCTTCAGATATCAGCAATGGCAGATAACCACAAACCCCACGATTTTGACAGACTGTTTACCGTACACTATTAGCAGCGCCCACTTCTCTTGGTTTGGATTTGGAATGAGAGAATCAAATGAGTGACCCAAAGAAGAACACTACGAATGCCCCACACTTATTTCCTTTAGCAAGATGTCACTGGCATCCCAAGAAACTGTGAAATCTGAGCGAGATGGTGCGCCCTCTTCCTTTCATAGCCAGAATGATGATGGCTATACTCTCTTTATCTAGAAGTCCATACTACAGATGCGCCCTATCCCTGAATGTCTCAATCCATAGCAAACGCCCTCTCCAAGGGAACATTACAAATCACTGCAAATCCAAATGGAAGATCCCGATCTGGAACTAGAATTGCAATCACATATCTCAGCAATGAAGAACGGTGAGAAATCTTAGACGATTCCTCCTCATAAAACGACCATCAATTTGTTGGATCGATTACATGTCTCCCCCTATTGTAATGTCGTTTCTTCTACGGTTGCCATAGTAGGCCATTCACCCAAAATTCACAAAAAAAAAAATATTCAGAGCTTCAGCGAGCTGTTAAAAAAAATTTCACAGTCTGCTCCCACGAAAAAACGAGCATGAGATTTCCACAGATCCTTCGCTACCTCAAGAATCAATTTCCTTACTGCTCCTTACTGCTGCCACCGAGGTTCTGCCTTAGTAAAAAACGCAGAGCTATTTCTCACGAAATTTCCATTACCTAAAAAAAGACTTGCGTGGGGGTATTTATACTAATTTTCACATCAATTTTGAGCCGACCTTACATATTTTAATAATTTTATTGTTATGAGCCGACGTCCTATTTTTATTGGGCCGACTTCTTATATTTGCATCACTTTCATTTTGAGGCCGACTCCAATCACCACCTTGTACATGAAAATAATTCTTTCCCTTTCTTGTATAAGACCACATACAACACATAGATTAAGAATTCTGGTTGACATAAGGCTTGCTTATTTAGCGCTCACAGTGGCCGTGACTCACTGAAGAGCTAGATGTGACTTGATACAAGCACGGATTTTTTCAATATGATCTGGACACGATGTTGTTGTCGATATATACTTGTCCCTGCCAAAGCGGATGCACCTCTTGCAACATCATTGCTTCTTAATATGTTATTAACAAGAACTGGAGGAGCTTCAGGCAAAATGTCAATGCCAACCAATTGCTGAACCCATTTAAATGGTCTCAGTGCTCTTTTCTCATCATATGCAAAGTTCACGCTAACAGAGAGTTTCGCTATCTGGTGAGGAAGCTCAACACCTATGTCATCTGGAAACAAGTTTATGAGAAAATTATTTCCACTGCCTGTTTGCGACCCATCAACCCCAACACAAACAACGCGTAGA